>OY986055.1:12310425-12561840 GCA_963920205.1 Stenodema calcarata | reverse complement strand
GTAATAAATAGCCCCGTCCTCGTAGCATTGGAGCTCTACTTCAAGGTCTTGATCCTGACCATGAGCATTGATTGACCATGCCTGAACACATAATTTTCGATCGTACATATCGAAAATGTATCACTGTATTTGTGTACATTTTAAATCATTGCTCATGGATTATGGTTGCTTATCGTCTCACTTTTTGGGTGTCCTGATTTAGTTCGCCGAATTCTACCTAGTGGATGATACCTGACCATTATCGTGATATGTATCTGTGTAATGACCTAATTTTCCCTACACTATCATGATTTAGTTCACTGAATGCTAGAGGGCCGTCGATATACGACTAAATTGGCTCATAATTAAATGTAGGTATAGCGATTTTCTTCAAAATTCCTTACCTATTAATTACCCATTTTGCGCACCTTCATATCCCTCACAGTACGGCAACTACGTTTATGTGATTGATTGAAAAACGAAGTTCTTGCCTTTCATTTTTTTGCATGTTGCCTCTTTTCGGTCTTGATGAATTAACAGAAAGGAGGTGATGTGTATACATCGATACATTTGGCTAGGTAGCGTATGTTACTTTTAATACATATCTACCTACTTTAGGGGGCTCTACTGCAGCTTTGAAACTGCTGAGTTGGTCTGGTTTTGTTTTGGTTGCTGGTTCTAAATATGAACAAGCTTAGAAACGGGAGAACTACTGGGCACATTGATTCCGTTGGAATCTCTACTGTCCATGCTTATTTGTTACGTGTCTATGCTCATTTCATCCGTCCATACTGCTTGTATAGATGCCTACCTACCTGATGAAAATAGTACGGGATCCATCGGTGAACTTAGCTTCTGGATGAAGCGCGAATAATGATGATCGATTGAATAGTGTACGGAAGAACTAGTGGTGACTTGAGGGACCCACTGTCACATTTTCTCTAGGTGACATTGAAAAAGAAATGACCTTCCACGTAACCCTATGAAAAGTGTTTTCATACAGTTCTCATACCCATTACTCCCCCTCCGTATTCTGACTCATCGTTTCCGATACAAGAAGTCCTTTTTCTACGCTGATTGATAGATCCCAAAGAGTTATTTCATGTTGAAGATGGTATCGTCTTGCTTGCCGTGTGATGTACCTGGAATTTCCTTACCAGCTAGGACAGGTGGCCTATCACATTAAGTATGTAATAAACGGTTAACTTGTAAGCACAAGGGAATTCATGAATTCACATGAGTTTAAGTCTAGAGGCGATTCTGTCATTTATTTTGTGCTTTCTTTGTCCACGGTTCGTTATAGTGGTTTTAGGTTTTTTTATTCCTTTTTCTAGTTCTCCCAAGGCGACAGAATCGGGAATTAGCGAAACATACTTACCAGAAGTCCTTTGATTAACTTCTCTTACACATACCACTTGTTTCATGGTCACATCAGATAAAAATTCGTTCTGGAATTCTAGATGTGGGCATTTACTATATTAATGAAGACATATTCTGACTGATTCCTTATTTTCCTGCTATTCAGGTTGGTAAAAACGGTTACTTGATCATTGAATGATGACAACCTGCCCTCTGAATAGGCCACCATGATGCCCCTGGTAGGAATTTTTCTCCGAGTGGGTTAGGATGTGATTTGAGTCTACCAAGTCTAGCTGACGCATTGTTATCACTTGGGGCGACAAACAATTGTCCTCTAATCATGTTTGTACTACTACGCGCACACTTCTGGTAGGTAGTCATCCGATTTTGGTGAAATCCTTGGAGGTAATTTACGGGTGTTGGGAGTCATTCCTCTTGGCCTCTAGAGCTACCACGAGACTTTTAACATAATATCTATACATAATATATATATAATATGTATAATATAATATTTGAACATAATATATTATATAGTATGTCCGATATTTCCCCCATTAAATAATACAAATTGATTATTAAAGTGTTCTTAGTTTCCACTTAACTAGAAACATTTCGAATTAATTAGAAACTAGACATTTCGTATGCATCTGTGCTATTCAACGTTATTAATGCAATTGGTAGGCACCCAGTGCGTCCTGAACGGATTTCTTCGAAATCCTATTACATTGTTATTAGGGTATGTCCCTCTTCTTGCCTCACGAATAATTCTAGCTCCAATCAACCGATGTTGGTGAAATTTACTCGGGTTTCCAAGACTGGTTACACACAGATGCCCTCGTATGAGTTTCGTAAAAATGGGAATGGTAGTGTACTTTCGTATAACTATGAGAAAGGTACATTTGTCATACCTTGGTAGACAATCCATTTTCAACAACTCAATCACGTATTCCGTTCAAGTACATGCTTCTTTCACTCTCTCGTTATTCCAAACCCTTACACAACCTTTGGTTATCTCTTAATAACTCTGGTTATACTGTGTGTGTGGTTTTGTTGACCGTCAGTAACAATGATGTTGAGGGATGTCGAGGGTCGGTCAACCAACAATTTGACCGACCCTCGACATCCCTCAACATCTCTGGTTATACTCTTGATAATACTTCAACTGATTTGTTGTAGTATTGATAATTGAATTTCTGTTCAGCTGAAAATCTCACAAATTCCCATTTATGGCAGTGATCTAAATTGAAGAATTAGACTTTATCATCTGGTTCATCTCACAGTTTGTTGAGGAAAGTCTGGAAGATCCGAGAATCTCATTTAGATTTGTGTTTTCCAATTTCTGTAACGTACTTGTCTTTCTTTTACTCCAACAGACTGTTTCTTAGGAGTTGATTCCATATTTCTTGTCTGTTCCAGAGTGAAGGTTCGTTCTGGGGTCTGTTTAATCTAAATGGTTCCCTGCGGACAGCATGTCTACATTGTCGGGGGTAACACAAAAGGGGGAGAAAGGAAAACCAAGATTCCAATCCCTAGATATAAATAACTTATACAACCAGACCAGCAGGGTAAGTGCCTTCATATTTTTTCTATTTTCTCACATATTTTAATTTCTACTATTTCTTAATCCTCCATCATTTCATCTCCCAGGGCTTGTGATTGTAGTTTCTCTACTCTAAATCAATTTCAGAAGTCTCCCTTATATGATTTCTCCAACCACTTATTTTAACAGGGAGAATCATCTGAACCGCACCAGCAGAAAAGCACACAACACCGCCGCCATGGAATGCAAACACTCGGTAAAGTCCCGTCCACACGGAGACCACCTGCCAATCTGCCTAGCCTGAAATCCGAGCATAGCGGTAACGACCCTTCAGTCAGCCTTGTTCCATCTGGGGGCACAGGATGGGGAAGCAAGCCCGGCGAGACGGGCCCCTCGCCTGCATCACAACCCACATCTCAAGCGACCACCCCGACCCCTGTAAGATCCAAATTTCAATCATACTGCCATCAGCCACTTATTATTTATTCTTCTATATGCTATTTTTATTCTTCTATATTTTTCTTTTTTCCCCATTTATAAGGCGAGTACAGTAACCCAGACCCATGGATCGAGTGCCCCTGCTGCCGCAGGAATAGGGATGCCTGCAGCTCCGACCAACATCGCACCACCTCAGACTCCAGTTGCCCAACCTCCAGTAAGTTCCTCTTTTACGTGAATTTGCAATGTGCCGTAATTATGGTTAGGATGAGTGGCAGATTACATTTTGTTATTTTGCTTGCAGCCTATGATGAAACCAATTATCGGAAATACCAGCAGCGGAGACAAAACCTGGAGTTCAGTCACATGCGGAGATTCAGGCCCAAGTTTTCTGGCACATCAATCGCCACAGTTCCAGCAGGAGTTTCCCAGTCTGTCTGGGGAGGGAGGGGCCCAGGCCCCCCCTGGAGGCGCAGGCGGCGGAGGGGGCGGCAAGGGACCTGGTGTCGGTGCCGATCTACAATATGGCCCTGGCCCGTCTCTCCGCCCCCAGACGGAAGGGAGTTGGATCACAGGTGGGGTCGCTCGAGGTGTCGGCTCTTCTGGTCCTCCAGTTCTCACACCACCCGCTCACCCTCCTCAACACCCTTATCTTCCTCAAGAGATTGTCGGAGGGCCTCAGTCTGGTGGAGCGCCCAGGGGCAACTTGGGCCCATTTGGGGCGGGCGGGGTCCCGGGAGGCCTAACTTCATCAGGCAGCTCACTGCCCCCAACCTCCTCCGCACCTCCAATTCCCAGTCAATTCAGAAACGTCTTGCCCGAATTCCTTCAAAAATCTTCAGGCTTCTCCGGTTTCCCTCCTCCGACTTCCACATCCTCCTCCAACTTCCAAAACAACATCCGCCCTACGCGCTTCAATCCTCCGGACATGAACAGGTAATAAAAATGTTTGGCATTATTGCAGTATTTTAATTTAATCAGCTTACAGTCTGAAATCATACAGTTTCGATTTAACCTGATTTTCAACTAAGTGCTCCTCAAGCAGGTCACTTTCTTAATCTTTTCATCTAAATTTTCTTTAGATTTAGATATTATTTAAGAATATTATTCTTGTTTATATTGGCTTGTGATCATCACATCCTAGTTTTGATGGTCATATCAGGTTCATGTTACATGGTGACGTTATTGGACACGTCACCGACTCGAATGTACTCGTAGTAATTCGAATTCGTTGCAACAACCTAACGAATCTTGTTTTTACAATCGGCTTCCAGAAACGCGAGTTTGGTTTAGTTATACGAAATTGATGATTCTAAGTGGACAGTTTTTGTGTCTTAAAAAGCTGCTTGTTGAGATTGGTCTTGAACGGCCGCTTTATTTCACGCTATTTGTGAGGGAAGTAGGAAGAGCGATTAAGGTTGAAATATTTCCAACGCCTTCTGCCCAATGAAGATGCCCCAACCTGAATCTTACTTTGGGTCGTTGGACATAAACAAAAGGAAAGCCAAATAAGGTCAATCAAAGTACTCCACTAGGTCATGTTCAAAAGACGATTTGGTCGCGCTTTAGAAAAGTCTAATTCCTTGTATGAAACTTTGTGATTCCATCAAGTTTGTTTTCTTGCAGATTCAATCCTTCGCGGCATGCTGACCCAGAAGACCTTATACCTCGCCCAATCATTAGAGAGGAAGATCTGACACGTATGGACGAGATATCTCGTGACTCCAGCTGGGCTGCTAACAATGACATTGATTATAAGTAAGTCTTACATCAAGTTATTTGTTTGAAGTACTTGATCTGTAAATGGAGAAAACTATCAGGATCACGTTAAATGTCAAATTTGTGGGATTTTACATCAATAGACAACAAAATGTTAGAACATAGTTAAATTGCTAAACAATTGTTAAAGCATTGCTAAACAATAGCTTTCCACCGTCTTTCGGCCTTTTTTCTTAATATAATACTATTATTACCTTCAATTCCAAGGCCAATCTTCGTTGTTTTTTCTCATCGTCGTTACCATACTCTGGAACGCTTAAAGTTGTTAAAGAGAGCGTGCAAGGACTACTAATTGTATCTTGAACGTCTGCTAATTGAAAAGTCTGATTTGGAGAACTGATTGTATTCGTTGATTTCATCTAGTCAGAAGATTGCGTTCAGCGACGACGAGAGCACTGGCGTTGACGATGACAAAGAGACGATAAAAGAGAAGAACAAGGATTCCGAAAGGAAAGAACAAAACAGAATGGCAAACGATTCTGACAGGGATAGTAAACCCAGCGACAGGTTGGGACCCAACGAAAACAAACAGATCTGGGCAGGGCGTGGACCAGGTGCTGGACCTGTTGATTTCAGGCAATTCTCCGGGCCGCCTCATACTGTAAGTGTACAACCTAATCGATATTTTGTGCGGGTACGGTTTGCAATATCCAGGCTACTATTGTCATTGTATTTTGATGAATTTGGGCACATTGTTCATTCTATTGTGATTTGATGATTAAATCATCAAATTTTGATTCACGTTTAGGTCTTGTTGCCTACTAAATTTACGCGTGCTGGACTGAACGTTAAGAATTTAAGGCTAAATCACTTTACTTTATTTACTCACTTAAGCAGTGGGTATCCTTTGTAGTACATTGAATAATACTATTCGACAAGATGTTTATACGACAGTTATCATCTAATTGTTTTATCTTTGCCCAGATGGTATCAGAGCATGAAGACGACCTTTGGTCTGAAAAGAGAAGACAGACATCAGAAAATATTAAACAATTCACAGAAAAGGCTATTCAGCGGAAAGAAGAGGTAGTGAAGAAATTTGAAGAATCTCGTTGCAAAACAAGTATAGATAATGATAAAATTAAAGGGAAGAAAGATGACGGAAGTGATATGCTTCACCACAACACGTCTCTTATGTCCGACTGGAACAAGGATGACATGGGTAAGGGAGGATTGATGTCTCATCCCCCTCCACCATCTAAAGATTCTATGAACGAGAGCAGTGGGAACAACTTACGGCAAACGGCTCAGAACGAGAGTCGCAATGATATTATGCGAGATAGATTCAGAGGAGAACCCGGACGAAACTTTCACCATTCACCAGCTCCGCGTTTCCAGAATAAGCAAATGGGATCGCAGCAAGTGCGTCAACCACCGTCAAACGCCTATGACAATGGGGGTGGACGCTGGTCGAACCAAAATAGTCATGGAGGCAGTGGCCCTATGAATTTCCTCATTGGTGGACGAAGAGGTCAGGGGGAAGCTGGTGACGTGCAGGAAAGTGACCGCTTCCTACACAAAGATGACAAGATGGGAAGGAATCACAATGATGAACGTGATAGGTAACTAGCTCAACTGTCCGTATCTTGCAACTCCGTATCTTTTCAATGTCTATGATTCGTTGTATCCTTATGCATGGGACGTGATTAATGACGGGTTGGTTTTTGCATGGGTTAACCCCAGCAATTTTGCATGTGCTGATGGCATACACCTCTAAGTGGATGGGAGTTGGGTTTTGCGTTGAAGAAATGCTACATGTCAAATGAATCACCTACATGCAGAAACGAACCTATGAATGGTCTTTTTTGTTTTCCCACCACCGGAAGTAGGGAAGCCATTGAAACGTGAGAGTTTTTGCGAAAACGTAGGTTTTTTTTTGTATGAGTAGCGATGCGAAGAATAGATTTTGAAACAAAATATACCATAGTGGACAGTTCAACCCTAATCCGCTGTATTATATTTGGGATATATATTTTTTGCTGAAAGTTAAAGCATCTTTTAAAATGACACTGATCATTGGGTGGTCCTGAAAAGTAATGTTTTTCAACCACCAATCCCCCATTGTCCATTATAGAGGGTATCGCTCCTCAAGTGACGCTAGAAGATCGTTTATTTCCGTATGTTACCGAAGTTTGTAGAGATTTTTTTTTTATATCTACTTTTTGTACTGTTGGCGTAATTTTTGAGAACGTTTGATCCGATTGATGTGAACTCTTGTAATTGCTTGACTGCTTTCGGACTTTTGATGAGTTGTCAATGACCTTTTTAGGTACAGACCGAATGCTCGAGACGGAACACACGAGTCAAATAGGAAAAATAACTATTACGACGGTCCCACGGACTACAACAGGCATCATAGAGACTTTGACCATAATAATCGGGAGAGAAATAAAGATTCAGACTACAGGCAGTCAGTAACTCATGAATAATATATTTTATATTACCAGGCTCAAAGAAAGAATTTCGGAATGCATCACTACTGCATATTGTGAATAAATCACTAAGTCATTCTATACGAAGTTTAAACCATGAAACTTCTTTAGATTCACTGTGATTCGATCTGTTTCTCTTCCTTGAACCTGGGTGCACTCATTTGCTCACATGTTTTATTGAATACTAGCTGCATACGTAGACCAGTTCTCGTCCCCGTCGAGTCAAGTGATGAGTAAATTTCGAGTTTCTAGGAGTTTTAAAATTGGTTGCTACACAAAACGATTTATCCATTTCTTAAGTCCAGTTTATAAAACAGAAAAAACTAAAACACTTTTCTAAATCGACGTTTCGATTAACCCATTAATCATTTCCAGGGCTCAGAATGGTGTTATGTTCGGGTTTTTGACCCTATGTACATGAATCTCACGCACTGTACTCACCATCATTTCAATAATCGATCGCTCTAAGTAACTTGAATGTTTGTCAACACCACTCCTAGAACCAGCAATAGACACGGATGTTGAGATGCCTGTGATGTGTTATTGAATAAGTGGGGAAATTGAGTGTTGATTAACCGTTCCGGTTGTGATGTTATACCCGAGTAGTACTGCAATATTGCACTACAAACTGTCTAACTAAGCTCTAGATGTTGAACTGATGTAAGCTCTAGATGTAAGGAGTGGTTGCATATTATTTACGACCTCTTAATTTCATTTACAGGAGAGATAGAGATGAACTTGAGTGGGAAGGGAGACGAGGTAATAATTCCTCTTGGGATAAACAGTACGATGATAAATCGCAAGGCAGAAGAGATCACAAGAAACCTAACGATTCCTTCCACAAATCTCAGGTAGAATTGGTACTAAATTTCAGTACTGTTGAGATTTTTTGAGTTTGCGTAGTTGTGTTTCTATTTTCCCCTTGTACTGAACCTCAAATCGATTTCAGACTCAATTCGGCGATGATCGCGACTTGGAAAGGCCGCAAAAGCCAGAGAGCAGGGACCGGCCCGATCGCCCTCCCCGCCCAGATTCAAGGGACTCTCGAACTTCCAGAGATTCAAGGAACTCAAGAGATTCCATTAGAGAAGACAACAAGTGAGTTTTCATTATCAGTTTCCATTCTTCTACTATGTTGCAAAATCCGTTGACCATATCAAAACAAGAACAATGTTTTAAATGTACAAGGGATTGGAATTATATAAATCCATTCTATTTGAGGCTGTTGAATTTTTTTTGAGGTTGTATGAGTTGTTGAATTTTTTAATGGTCATGACCATCCTCAGCTAACCGATATAGTTCTAGGCAGGGCGATTCATAAGGCCTTATCATTAATACTCTTCTACATTGTTGCAGGTCTATACCAGAGAGCAACGATTTCTCGTGGGGTCTTGGTGATTACGATAAAGAATCCAAAAATGATAAGCCCCGCAAGAAAGATAGCTCTAAAGATGATAAACGTGATGGGGTGAGTATTGTTTGTTTTTTCTCCATTGAAGAAATGTAGTGTTGATCAATAAGTTCTATCTGTGAAAATGTGCCTTTACAACTTTCCTTAATATAGAACCAATGCTGTTGATAGAGCTTATTCCATATATCCTATGAAGTTCAGGAATTGAAACATCCCAAGATAGCATAACATTGGGCAGTAAAACCAGCGTTTTCTAGCAACTGTGGACATCTAATATGATCTCATGAGTATTACAGGCCCAAATGGAAACTCGCCTTGTATCTTTTTTAGAAAGCACTCAATAGCTTTCTCGCTATCAGAAGGATTATGGGGATTTCTAAAACCTTAAATTTCTTCAGAGCTTCTTTCTAAAACTTTACAATCATTACATTTCCACAACTTTTTTTATTCCAGCTCCGGCGAGAGGGACACGTTCCTGGCCCCATCACCAAAGAAAAAATGGTTGCTTACGAAATTAAGCAGCAGCTCAGTAAGACTGAAAAAAAGGAGATCATAAGCTCTTCGCTCATCAATTCCGTACCCGAAGAGGATACCAGAAACAAACTCGCTCCGTTAGCGCCCCAGCTACCTGCAAGTGCATCTGACAGCTGGTCTGAGAATGTTGACACTGGATCTGCACCCGGCTCTATGGTGAAAGAAGATTCCCCTCCTGCAATGTCTCTCGGTTTGTTTTTGCTTGATACATTAGGTACATAATAATATTATGTATTACATATTATGTAATATTAGGTTCATAATGTAGCAGCATATGCTGCTGGGTGGTATCATGGTTCCTCGACCTGTAATTTTATTTCATTTAGAATAAATGGAGATCGAATTGTTGTCATCAAAGTACTATCATTATGAAGACTGCATTTGGGTGCATTGTGCTATTCTCGAGGTTTCAGCTCATTACAGCCATGAGATTTCGAAGGATATTGAACACAACCTGCATTGTCAGAAGGGTCATCTAAACTTAGTATGAAGATCAGCTGTGGAAGAATTTGTCTTCTTTTTGTGTGCTTGTAATCCACTACTAACGTGTACATTTTCATTTCCCTCTAGTTCAAGCATCCGATGATGCCGCTGATAAGTCCCCAAAGGATGACCAGTCCTTCGACAAAAAGAAAGATGGCGGCAGCCTTAAAGATAAGGAGGGTAAAAATGGTCGTGGTGGGCGTGGCTCCCGTCCAGGAGGAGGTCGTCAGGGTGAACGACCCTACAATCCAAACTCCTCCAACTCCTATTACCAGAGGAACGCCAGTGGGCCCTCCCCCTATCCAAGGGATAATAACAGGTGATGTGCAACTCGGCATTTGAAAATACGAATTATTCACATAATTGGCCCAACGTGTACATTCATCTTAGCGCCCTCGGCTAAGGAATCATTCTTCAGTTCTTGATTACTTCCTTTGGAATACTCATGAATGTTGACGAATAATGTTCGAAATGTCTCAATAGGAGGCGTGGCCAAGGAAAAGGAGTTCTTAAGGACAAAAGAGACTTCGGCTCAGACTCGGATGGATCCCTGGACGAAGTTTCCGTGTCCACGGAGTCGGGAAAAGAAGACAAGAAATCCGACCGCCGTCAGCTTCCTAGGTGAGTCTCATTCTTCCTGATGTTTATTCTTCTAAATGGTTACAAGATTATCGACGGTTGCATTGTCGTGATGCTTTGTTTGGTTCAAAACTGGAAAACTATAAATATAGTATCGAAATAGTTCTTGGTAATCTTCCAGTTGAATCCAGAAAATTAGGATTTTTCAGTTACATTTCATGCCCACAATTGATTGATTTCCGATTCGGTTAAAATTTGTACTGATCAGCATTTTTCAAATTGCCAAAAAGGTATTGCAGGCATTAGAAATGTCGGTGTTTTTTGTGAATACTTGGCCCTAAAAAACATGACTTTGAGAAAAGAAAAACATGACATGATAAACTTGGTTTTTCTAAAAACTACTGTATATTTTCCACTAATCAAACGGTATTCTGTCGCCAACTCGGGTTGATAGTCTCTATCATGTCATTCATTAAACAGCTGATATGCGAGGAGCATAATTATACATACTCGCTCCTGCGTGCACAGAAGATTTGCTAGCTTATTTTGCACTATAAAACATAATCGGCTTTGGATGAGGCCCCAGAATTGTATTAGGCTATGAGAAGCTACCCGAAACAAATCAGAATTTCTTGACCATATATGTATTTTCACCCTTGTATGATTACATTTTTGGTTTATCTTGTAAGTGAACTGAATTCAAGTCAAGTTCAGTGGCATTAATGTTTCTTTGTTAATGAGTTCAATTTCATCGTACATCATCTTGATTATAACAACTGTATTACTACTATATTCACCATTAATAATTTACTATTTATAAATCACTGAAACACTTATTTCCATAAGTATTTCTGCCATCCTTATCCTCTTCCCTCGATCCTTTTCTTCCGTTAGTTCCCTGTTGTTAACTCATCCTGAACACTCATAAGAAAAAAGTAGTAGTGCTCACTCCTTCAATGACTATTGGGTTATTGGAGTTATCTATCTTCCCTAGCATGTGGTATTTTGTCTATTGCTTACTTCTTGCCAAATACATGGTGTTATCTCACTCATAGCATGTCCTAGATTTATTGGATTTAACTTATACAGCTTCAGGCGTTGAATCTACCCCTGGTCATATGAAATATCTCTTGTTGGGATTCTTTTGTTTAAGAATATCTCTTGGGGTTCTTGCTGGGAAGAAATATTCCAAATATCGTGGGATGTTGTATGGAAATTGCATGAGTGGGTCTGCATATTATGGCTGGTTGAATACTGGTTGTCCATGGGGTCTGTGAGTGTCGAGTACCTTGTAGAGAACAAAAATGAGGGGGTTGCTCAGCTATTGTGAACATCAACATCACACCAATATTTGTGGGAGGAGTCCTGTTATCTGAGAATGGGAAGGAGGATCATTGCTCTCTAAAAATGAAGTGGGGGAAGACCATCCCTGACGTAATTTGCCGTTCAACAATATGGTACGAGTGGTATCAATATAGTACTAAGGCATCCCAAGATGGAGTACGCGTCACCAGAGAATAAAAGAGGACACTCACAACCATCTCAACAGAGGTGGATGGGGTGTGATTAGGTACGAGGTGGGGAAAGTGAAGAGCCCAGAGAGGGTAGAGGGAAAGAACCTAAATTGTAACCATCCTACTGTGGGGGGTTACTTTTTCCGCTAGCACATCGATAGACTTACTGACTCCATAAATTAAAGGCCTGACCCAACAGCTACTAGTTGTGGAACTTCCACACTTATGAATGGTTCTCTTCCCAGTGGTCACCCAGTATCAACTATGTCACTTCTTGAGAGTTGAGGCTTCTTATCATCATTCTTATGATTTTAATTGAAGACCATAGCAGGGTAAGTGCAGATCATCAGTGGCGGATTCACGTCTTTTTGAAATTCCCTAGCCGAGTTATATATTTCTAGTGTTGGTCGGTTCTTATTCATTCAACTGCAAGCAAATCTATGTTGGGACACAAAGAATATCCCATTTTATTTTACAGCACAAACTCTTTTAGAGTATTTGGTGTTGATTCACGCACTGCAGTCTTTGCAATGGGGTTTATAGGTTTTCTTGCCGTAGTAGACTTTTTCACTGAATATGTCCCAACGTAGTCCCTAGTTGTCTTTTGTTTGTTTTTAGGTCATCAAGATCTGGAGACAGGAAAAAGGATAAAGATGAGCGTAATAATCGTGAAACTAAGAAAATTGATAACGAAAAAGGCTTAAGCTCGAGGAAGCATGGATATGATTCAGTGAGGAAAGAAGGTTTTGCGCCTCGTGGCGAACCCTCTCGTCGGGGTAGGGGAAGCTTCAGGACAGGGCGGGGTAGCATGGTCAACGTCGGGGGCCATTATGGACCCCCTGGGAGCAAGTCTCCATTCCCCCCGTCATCAAGCCAGCACCTCGACAACAAATCCCAAGAAGAAGACGATAAACTAAGTGAAAAACCTCTCGACATGGACCACCTCCTCTCTGGCGACGCGGATAAGAGCAAACATAAGTCTCAGCATCAAGGAAACATTACAGGTATATTTAAGAGGTGACAAGGGAAACCTATAAACACAGAAATCACGAATACTTCCCAAAAATAAATGAACTCTATTCTGGTTGCGCTTCAGGATTTCGTTAAGTGGACGTTAATAGTGGATCCCCTCAATGTCTGTCCTATCTCCAAACGCGATTCCCTCCAGTAAAGCACAAATTGAAGTCCAATTGATGCGTGTCACCCAAAATTTTGAATAAAAGTTGTTATACCGTGTTCAATTTGTATTATTTTATCGTAGTGCTGTTAACTGATCGCTAAATGATTCTTCCCAACAAAAATCGTATTCCCTGAACGAACGGTCATAAATGTGGGGTGGGGAGGCGTTTGCTTGTTTGGTAGTACTTTTTGTATGTAAGTTTCTTGGGAACCCAGTTTGAATTGAGGAAGAGCTACTCATAATCATTGAAACCGATTTCATTGGTAATTACTAGGCTCTTCGGTTATTTAAACCAAAAAAATTGATAATTTGTATAGGTTTCAAGTTTTTATGATTAAAACTTATGTGTGCCTAAATGTGTGTGACAAGTATTATAACAGAAGGGTTATTATGACAATAACTTCCTAGTGTTCTGCATGTAGTAACCTTGCTTCTGATTACTTCAGTGTTGATGCTATATCATTAGTCATCAATGGCATTTGATTTATTGACCGAAAAGGAGATATATGATTGAATCGTTCAAGATCCGCGCTATACTTATTCTTTCGCGCGTGTGTGTGTTAGGTAGTAGGTCGTGTTGCATATCTGGAGAGACAACTGGTCCTATCATTCTAAAAAAGCACTTGGTTCTTTCTCAAATCTAACTCTACGAAATGCCGTAGCTATGAGTGTTATTTTGAAGCG
This sequence comes from Stenodema calcarata, assembly GCA_963920205.1. Taxonomy (NCBI): domain Eukaryota; kingdom Metazoa; phylum Arthropoda; class Insecta; order Hemiptera; family Miridae; genus Stenodema; species Stenodema calcarata. The sequence goes on along the minus strand of OY986055.1, from coordinate 12,547,928 downwards.
TAATTGGAGCATCAATTGAGTTTTCTTGAAACCTAACTAACATAATGTACCTCAATTTGTTTTATCAGTCGAAAGCTAAAGCGTTTTGCCAGTCAAATGAAACTTTGTTCCAGTAAATAAAACCTTTTACTGCACTCACTCGAAATCGCTCAAAAAGAAGACAATTTAATTATATCAATAGCTGCCTCTGTTCCTGACATACGCGATCATAGTGGTTTTTGTTCAGGTGTGGAATATTTAAATTGTTATGGTCAACGCAGGCGGATTGCAGGGTTTTTTGTTCGTACGTCTATTCTTTGTGATATTTTTTCGATTTGATAATTTCTATGGGTTGATTCAATAAAACCTTTCCGATATTGGGTGGCAACATCGAACGAGGATACGAAAAAGTCACAAATTATTTTCCCTCCGAGTCGGAATCATTGAATTCAAGTTTATGAGCTGTGTAGTAATGTAAAATGTAAGCATTACACTTGCTTGAAGAATAATTTTAATTGGTTAAATAAAAGTTTCATTTAACTGGAAAATGCTACATCTAGGTGTATATGATTTCATTGCTAATAACAATTACTAGCAATATCTGTCTCCAATATTCATTTTTTTTAATTTCTCAATCGAAATTTGGGTTTTGTTTGTGTTGGTCTGTGTTTAGGAGGTAATCGCCTGCCCAAAGAGTCGAGAAAAAGTGATGTAGTTATTAAGGGCAAAATGATGCGAAGCAAAGGTGGTAGTGGCGAGGAGCGAGACTCCACAAGTGACGCCGGTAGTGACTCGGATACGAAAAAACCGCCGAGGAATATGCAGAAGACGGATAAGAACAAATCCAACCAGAGGTCCGTTCATCAACTTATTTTTAAAACTTCAACCCCTTAATTAATTTTTTGTTTTCTGGCTATTGATTATGTTCCGAAAAACACTCGATCCTTCCCGTGCACTTCTGTTTCTCGTTTCTTTTTCAAATGCATGTATGTCTTGGCTTATTGGATTTTCGTTCTTCATATTCTCCCTTCAGTTCTCCAAAAAGTCGTCTATCACACTCCGTGTCAATAAGGGGACTCTATTCATGGTATAAGCCACTTTCTCCACAAGTAACTCATCATCCTATGGGTTCCCCTGAGTCGTCAGATGGTTCGGCTGGGTTGACACTCCGATTTCATGCACAAATTGTGGTTTGTTGCCGTTTCCTCTCTGTCCAGTCAGCTTGCCGTTTGACTCAGATCCGAATCAATTCAAATTGTACATAATTGTACCTACTTTGCGTACTGCACTTCGTCAATCAGAAATCGAGTTACATGAGATATTGGGGAGTCGATGCAGTATTTCGAGTTTAATTTGGTCACATGTACTAATGAAAGTAATCCCTGCTGGATGCTTTGATTAATACACATTTTTTGATTTGTTCAAAATTTCACGATAAGAGTGGAATACTACGTGAACAGAAATGGTATAGGTACAAATCTTCATTGGAATGGTCAAAGATTGACTAGGATCATAATGATGTTTTTGCCTCACTGTTTACTTTATAACTGCCTATTCGAAAATAGTATCTGTATCGATCTAATACACCTCGATCGATTTCATCTTACCGCTAGGTTGATAATTTTCCGCTTGATAACTGTCCACTTCAACTGATAACTATCACTTCAAATCTAGTTCCAAAGCTTGTATGTAGAAGTGGCGTTACACTAGCACCTTGCATGCCCTGCAAGAAGTGAATATTTTTCTGCAAACGTGGATCACGCATGGGGTTCACACGAAGCACTCCGCCAATAGTGGTGAACGAAGATGGGTGTTGATTTATTCACTTCACTACAAAATGAAGATGGAAATTTGAAACAAAACTAAATAATCACGTGCGCGTTGCGAACAACGAACCCGGCCACATTTGTGACGAATCCTATTGATGGCAAGGGGGAAATTAACTTGTGACAACCGTTGATCCTGTGGCGCGTGCTCCTACAGGAGCAGTCCTAGTGTGTCGCCAGCTTCTAATGGTATGGTGACCATACCCCAGAGTTACAGGAGACTTTAGTAGGGCTGCTTGTATTAGCATGAAGATCCCTCACTTGCTATGGGAGCTTGTGCTTTCTGTCGTGTATGTACTGTTGTTCTTATTTCTAACTGTACTCTATGAACATGAATGGGGTAAATCTCTCCTAGTTGCCTTGAGTAGTTCGGACATCATTTTGGCACAAGGAAAATATAATACTATACTATATTTTTGGTGCATGTATCGGGCGCACTGGAATCTATGTTGGATATTATGGGTATAATTATAGCATAAGTTTCACAATGATCTACGGCATGGTTCATTTTCACCTGCATGATTGCTATGCTTAACAATATGTACAAATGTTATTTCTGCTCCTTACTGCAGTCTAACACTCATTGCATTTTGTATGTAGTGGCTTACAGATATTTGTTCTACTCCTAGAGGTTGTTGGTACTCGCTGTTTATGGTAGTGGCTTGGTAATCGGTAAGTATTCAGTTCGCCATACAACAGTCCTGGGAGACCTTACCATGCTATTGATGAGCCATTTGTAAATATACACTATATTAAATAGCATGTTATATGAGTAGAACTTCTAAAGGTCACCCACACATATGACAACGTCTCTACCATTCCATTGGATGGTTGATTGAAAATCCGCATCACCATCTCTAACCTTGGACATCTTTGTCTCCCATGAGGAAATTTGCCGATTTTTCTATACCTCAATCATTTTGTTTCAGGGCTGCTGGCGAGAAGCGGCTTCCTTACAATACCGCACACATGAACGGTAGGCCCAGTCGATCAGATGATGGCAAAGGTAATGATCATTTCTAAATTACTTATATTCGTATTAATTCCCAAGAGACAGATTAACTTACATAATCTGTACCATATTATGGTTGTGCATTGATACAACCAGTCGATCATTGAAATTGTACTGATGCCATTTTTGTATCACCGAGTATCCAGTTGTCAATCTTGAATCACTGAATTTCAGACAACGGTTTTCAAGAGGTCAAAGGGAAAAAAATGGTGAAGGAGTCCCGTCCGCTGTCACGGGGTAGGAAAGACGGTAAAGGGAAGAATGGAAGTGGTGGACCAGGTAATGGTAGTGGCGTCCAGCCCAAGAACAACAACTCATCCAAGCCGTTCCAGAGAGAGTCTTGTTGGAGCAGCAACAAGCCACCCAGGCTTCAAAAGTTGGACAATGTTCGCAAGCAGCAGCAGCAACTTGCTCAGCAGCAAGACGTTTCTGAGATGAACAAAATTAACCAAAACGTCGTACCCCTCTTCCCTTCCTCTATTAGAGGTAAATTTAAAAGCCTACGCTATCAACTAATTGTATATAAATTAGGTGAACAAAAATTGGTTATGCATATTGCTGACTTCATGCTGGACCTTGAATGTTTGTTTGCTGTTTGGTTCATCTATAGGTGGTTTTGTAGTTTGATTTTCTTGGTAACCTGTGTTTACCATCACTCTTCTCATGATCCCTTCACATCCACATTTCTCTTTTCGCATGATATATTATTCTTACCAGTGTAGACTTTATTTTCTACTGTTCTATGACCAATGTCTTTGTCCAGACGTCAACTGCAGTATGACTCCGGCACCCCCACCAACAAAGAGTGCGTGGGAGAAGCCGATCACTGCTGCCTTGCGATCCATCTCTCCAACGCTCCATTTATCCTCATCTATGAGCAATCCTTCTGAAAAACCGTAAGTTATATGATGGTTAATACCTAACTAAAAGCTCTACCCAATCCAATCTTGACTCCAAGGTGTAAAATAAACCCCGAACCTTATTGATTCGCTCATACCCTACTGGCAGTTTCTTCGATATATAAATTCGTGTATTCCACGAATGTTCTATAATTTTTCTATGGTTTTACACCAATTCTGGATTCCACGTCTTTTCGAGTGTTTATGCCAATCACCTTGTTTTTGATCTCATGTTTCACATATTTTCTTGATTATTTTTCACACTCTGTACCCTCTGACCGTTTTCAGTGGAATGGAAATTCTAGATCATGTTCAAAGTGGGACCAGTAGTCAGACGAGTAGCCCAAGCGCGGAAAAAGTGATGGTCGCCAAACTTGGCAGAGAAGTGAGTTTTTGTTAAGCAATTGAATAGCGCTGTCGGGTTTTCACTGAATAACTTTGAATGTTGTAAGTGCTATATCGATGGCATCACATGATAACCTCGTATCTTGATTTTTGACGATTTTTAGTTTTTTGCATGTATGGGAAGAAAACCTCGTATCTCATCGGCCTGTGCTTCAAATTTGAGCGGGAAATGAATTTTCTGCCCTCTAATTAGGAGTTACAATCTCATATTATGAGATTGTAACTCCTAATGCCACTTTATGCCATTGCTATCAGTTTTTTGCCTCTCCTGTAAAATTTGTTTTTTTGAGATACGAGGTTATCATGTGACGCCATCGATATATAGAGAGCAGCTGGTTATAAAATGGAAATCAACTTTTTTCAGACCATGGACAAAGGTATGCTGGACGGAGCGAATCCACCTAAGAAGACCATAATATTCGAAAATACGAATTTCAAAACCCCCGAGCTTCCTATCAAAACTAAATACGGTCTGAAGCCACCAAGGATTGACAAAGGTAGAGGTACGTTTTATTTCTATGAGTTAGTCAATAAACCTCGGATGTTCCCCTATACAATTGTGATGGGTTTTGTTTTAGGAAAACTCGATGAAGAGCTAGAGGGAGCCACTCACGGCATTGGGAGCCTGTCATTCAAGACTGGCGTTGATTTAAAGTCATGTGATAATAAACCTCAGGAATCATTGCAGATGCAAATGACTTATAAGGTAAGCTTCATAAATGGCTCAGAAGTTATGGCGGTAAATTATAGAATATGGAAAATCCCCATTCAAGTCCAACTTGATTGTAACGTTTTGGCCTCAGCTCCAGGTGTAAGAATCTGTTGAGGTTCATTCATTGTTGACTCCGAACTATTCTACCTTGGATTTCAATTTTTGTTGATTCCAGAATGAGGATAATGCCGATATGAAGTTAGACTTCCAGTTTGACTCTGACTTTGCTACGTCCCAACTGACTGATGATAAAACAAACATTCCTCGCTCTATTCATCTGGGACAATCGTCGGCCGAACTTGGCCAGAAGATAGCATCTGTTAAAAAAGTACGCGATTTTTACAACAACCCTACGATGTTTTAAAGAAGGAAAAATAAATAGATAACAGTAATGGACGAATGATTCAATCATTTCGAATAATCTGGACCATTATTTTTGAAAACGATTCCTGATTTTTAAATGAAGTTGGGCAATAAACAAATTATTTGAATAACGGGTGTTTTGGTTCTCAACCAATCTGATCTCATACATGTTATTCAAGAAAAATCTGCTGAATGATTCGAAAAAGCCAGAAGAGTAACCGCAGATTCTGGTTTGTTTTCTCAAGGTGTGGGATGCAGTGGGGTCGACAATTGAGCATCAGCATCATGATGAGGCCCACGTTGTCTCCACTTCATCTTCGTCCTTCACCCCGAATTTTGTCGGTAGCGTGGATTCTGGATTGGATCACCCATCGACCCACCAAGTGGATGACAATACTTTTAACAATGCTGACGTCTACAGGTAAGAACTTATCCTCATTTTAGTCTCTTGAGAATTAGCGTTATCTGGACAAGGAAAATATGCCGCATTTCAATGTTACAGCCCAGGAATGCAAGGAGTGGGTGCAGGTTATGCTGCAAGTGCTGCTGCCATGATGAAGCAGGACCCCTCCAACCCCGTCTCTGGAGTATGTACCAGTATTTTCTGTTTGTCAAGTTCTTCAATATTTCCTGTTGGGGTTCATCCTGCTTAATTTGCACAGGTCAAAACACAACCACAGCAAGCGGCAGTGATGTCTACAGCGATTGGGGCACATTCAGGGTCTTTGTCTTCCCCTCCGCCCCCCTTCAACCAACCTGGACCTTTTGCCTATCAGGTAAGAAGTTGATCTGTATAATGTTCCCTGTTGACGACGAGGTACTTAGAGAATGATTAAGACGTAAATGTCTGTGATACGAATGAACAGGACCATGTACAGGAACAGGATGTAATTCCCTTGTTTTGTCTTGTAAACTTCCAATGTGCCTTATGAAATCTTATTACATCAACTATCGGATACGTATTAAGAATGTGATTGTTGTACCCCTCCTCGAGAGAATGTTATCACGAGTTTATATTTGCAGGCTCAGTATAGCAGTATGCCCCCAGTCCCATCTCCTCCCGCTGTATTGATGAACCCACAAGGAGCTCAGGTGACTGCTAGCACGCAGGACTATGTTCCAGGGCATCCTTACCAATTCAGTTCGCAAGTGAGTACCACCATTCATGAATCAAGCTGTAGGAGAGGTTGATTTTTGCTTGGCGATTCCGATTATGGTTCTATTATTCATGTTTGGTTCCATCATTCATTTCGTTGCCAATCAGAATACAGAATGACTTGGGTCCCGTCCGGTTTTCAAGATCGAACATGTTTTTACGGGCGTGAATCGGTTTGGAAGAGCGTGGCCGTCCTGTCCCGTCCCTTGTCTCATCAGCTAGTCTCCATAAAGCCCCCTCTTTGGCCCTTTTACCGGTCTCCAGGGCTTGAAACGGGACCTTTGAGCTTACCAGTGTGGGGTTATTCACATGAGAGTGTCAAGTCATGGGTGTCGAGTGTGACTTGACTTGGGCTCGAGTAAATCATGGATAAATTGTTCAACGACTTACCTGTGCCTCCATGCTTATGTATTTTAACCATCTGTGGAATTGAACTATTGTCCAACCACAATTGGATGGCATGGGACTTGAAAAGTAGGAGAAGAGTAACGGGCCTTGCCATGCCTTCCAATTGGGCAGTGGGAAAGTGATCAATGTGATACCACAGCAGATTTGATCTCAGGGTTGCCACACTAAATGTTCTAATAAGTAAACATCCCCCAGGAGCAGTCAAGGCGACAGAGGGCAACACCTCAAGGCGCTAGATTTTGCATGCAACAATGAGCATTGTTCTTCTACTACTATGTTTCCTCTGTTATTCGATAACATGTTCCATGTTTCCTTGCTTTGATCCTTGATCTAAACTGTAATATCCGGAGCATGGGGGGTACCCCCCAGGTTTCATTCTACGATTAATGCACCATCATGAACACAAACCACTAGCGGCTAGACACCCCCAACGGCAACATTTTTATTTTCGAGTATATTCTACTTTTATATTGCTAAATACTAACCCCCCCCCCCCTCTTCCCTCCCTTCCTTCAACTTCAGATGATCAACAGCCAGACGCAGAGATCGAGTTTCTCTCAGCATAGCACTTACAATCCCTACCGCCAGTCCCCGAGCTTGTCAGGTGGATTGGCGACGTTCCAGCCTCCTCAGTCAGTGTATATCCAACCACAACAGGCAGCCAATGCACCGCCAGAAATTTTCTCTCAATACAGCCTGGTAATTATATTTTTCTAATATTATTTCTGTAATTGAACAACGGATAGATTTTAAATAATGGCACTCTTGTCGGATATGGTGTCGATTGCTTTCCTCGCTCATATTTAACCCATGTTTCATCTGTGATCCATTCATTTTCCTCTTATGCGGCCAGGCGTTGAGGATAGTGGATTGGCTTACAGAAATCCAAGGCCTGAGCCATGTTATCAACAAACTCTATGAAGTTACCACATCATTAACTATGTTTTGCTTTTTTCAGACATCATATGGACAGTCTCCCCAAATGAACAACAACCCTTCGGCTGTTCTCATCGCACCTTCAAACAGCAATTCGCTGATGTCTGCTAGTGTGAAATCTTCCCCACAACAACCCCATGGTGCGCCAGCTCTTGGTGCCATCGGCTCAAAGGCCAGTTTCCAAAATTCTCAAGTGAGTTATTGACGCAATTCTTTGACCGTGTAATAGAGAGTTCCTAAGAGATATGTCCATTCAGATGTGTACACATCTAAGGCGAGCAACTTCTGGATGCTAACCAATATGGCGGAACTGATCACATGTACAAGTAACATCAAGTCACCTCAACACAACGCGAAATCCATCCCCTTACTTACTGTCGACAAGAAAGTATGTATACTGACGATAAGTAGGTCTTGTAGAATGTAGATAATCGAATTTAGATGAGTACCACCATCCACTTGCTGGTGATCGCGACTACAAGCGATGGCGACTACGAAAGGCGGCAAAAGGCGCTGCACTGTTATCCCGGAGTAAGGTTACATTTTATTCGTTAAGGATGTGTCCGGAGAGAGGAATGGACACATGTATGTGTCCGGTTGTGGTCGAATTGAGGTGATGGTTCCGGACACATCCGACGCGCATGCGCAGTTGAGATAAGTTCAAACTTGTGTCCATAGGAATGTCCCCTTAGGATCTCTTTAATAAGGTACCCCGATCCGATTCAAGTCTGAATATCGTAGAAATGAATGATATCAAATCCCGATTACCGACTATTTGAGAACTCCTTGAAATTGAAAGCTGTCACATGAATACTATACTTACAAAGTTATCTATAATTCGTTATGTCGTTCTACGAATTCGATCAGAAGTAATTCATCTTCAAGTAACGATTCCTCGTGGAGGGGCAATAGGCGTCCTCTCACATTTGGTCGTGCGAATTCAATAATCCTTCAATCTATTTATCTATGAATTAAATAATGATGAGTGCAACTTGATTATTACCTATTATTAATTTTTTTTAAGCAATATTTAAATGATTCATTTTTATTTGCAGATTCCAATGGGATTTATGGGCTTCGAGCCTAAGTTGATCACCAACTTCTTACCTGCATCTCAGCTGGTGACACAGAGGCACGGAGGTAGCAACGTACCGCCTTCCACTTCTTTCTATTCTGGTTCTTCAGGTGTGTTATTCTGTTCTGGTCTTGAACATCGTTTCCACGTTTTGCAAAACTGTTTGTTACCCTGTTCACTTTTAAAACTTCTATATGTTCAGGGATGAATGGAAAATAATGATCGTAATATTAATTCGAGGATCCTTGATTCGAGTACCTATACCAAAGTATAGATTTTGAGTGTGACCTTCTGTATTTATCAGTTCGTTGATGATTCTATATATTATAGAGAATCATCAACGAACTGATAAATACAGAAGGTCACACTCAAAATCTATATATATAAAATCTATAATATTATTACGTCTACAAAGTTGTGAATCATGGGTAACTTGGTGCCACACCTACAATTAGTAACAATCAGCCTTGTTTCTTACCCGGTTGGTATCCATCTTATATAACTTCATGTCCTACACCATTTTGTTAGAGAATCGTGTGTTAATAATGGATTTGTTATTTGGACAGCAGGTGCGCCTACTGCCTTCAGTTCACTTCTCGGCACAAACAGTCAGACCATGCATACTGCAGCCACTGCTTTCAGCATGCAAAACTACAGCAACCAATCAGCAGCTAATCAGGGGGCAGCTCAACCCTCTTCCAACGTTGGCCACCCTTCATTCTCACCAGTAAGTAGTCCTATTTCAACGTCATTTGTGGTTGTTTACCATGCTCAAATCGAGGTTGATATCGAGTTGGCCTCAGGTAAATATCGTTAAACACGACTCCGTGTGCTGGAATTCGGTTCCCCAAAATATTATTCTCCAAGGTGGGTAAAAATGTTGGGTATTCATCAAAATGACCATTTTCTGTAAATTTAATCAATTTCTGGTGCAGATTGTTCACTCTGAAGCAGAATTGAGGTTGAATTCGTTTTACTTCTTGGTAATTATTAAAGGTGTATACTACTCATTCATTTGTATTTAATTGTACTTATGATTTGACAGATGTCTCACTTCAGGTCGACTCCACAGTCATACATGAAGCCCGGGGGACCCGGACAGCATCAGCCAGATGCCTCTAAGTCCCCATCTACTAATCAAGACTGCCTCTCTAATTCCGTATTTTCAACTAGTGGTGAGTTTTGTGCCTATCTGTATCACGTACTAAGATATTAAGAATTCTCATTGAATCAGGGGGGTCCAAGGACGGGAAGGCTATGGAACGGGTCCATTCAAGAGATTAACGAACATATGGTTCCTGTAAGTCTGTACCAGTTTCCTCCTCACTGTTTATGTAAGAACAGTTCATAAACGCCAATATTTCAAGGGTACGTTTGAGGTTGGTTTGAACCCATTATATGAAGTTTCCCGATGTTTTCAGGCAATGGAAACCAAATCCCTTCGCCAAAATCCCGTTCAGCTGGAGGGCCAAACAGTGGCGGAAAGCAGGTCTCAGTCTCACCGCAACAACCAAGCCCTACCCAGTCACATCACAAGTTTCCCAGTTATCCTCAGCAGAATATGGTGAGTCGAGCCATACAAACCTTATTCATGTGAGACAGTTTCGTTGCCCAACTCCTCCTTCCTTTTGTATTCCAACCACAATAACCACTTATTGGAAAGTCCCCTTACATAATATTATTTCCTATCTGTTGAACCAATTGTCAGTGTTCTTTTTTCTGCATTCGAATCTACTCGATGTGAAGTTTCAGTCAGATTTTACGTGATGAAATGATGAAAACGATGACGAGGAAGAAAGCAGTTCTCTGCTATGTTCACACTTGGAGAGTTTTTCTTCTTGCTGAACCTTAGGAGTGAACTTCTTGGTTATATTGGCTTCTGATCATCACTTCATATTATTATTATTCACGGCCATATTTTTAGACGCCCGCATCACGAAGTAAGATGCCCTCTCGCACCTTTTTCACTTAACGAAGGGATTGTAACCCTCCAATCACCTCCCATTTATTTTGTCACTGTGATTAACATTGGTTAGTACATGCGTTTTTCTCGAGTTGAGTTCTCATCAGTTTCTTTGTCTCCTGTTTCTCAATTAATCAAGTAGGTATTCAAACGAGTCCATATTGACCGAGAATACAACAGTTACCAATAACAAAGAAATGCTGTTTGATATTTGAGAAATTCGTCACTCAAATTCTATACTGTGTGAGTGTATAATTTTACAACTAGGTATGTACATGTGTATCCTTCATAGAATTTCTGATCGGAAAAATTCCCAATTGTGTCAGAATTGATCGTAATTCTTCTAAGTAAGAGATGTTTGGTAGTTCAATTCGATTCTATGTTACACCCGACAATTCACTCAGTAGAGACCTAAACTATGTTTTTACGACGAATTTAATCTAATTTTTGACCCGTTAATTTATGGCTTTTCAGGTCGGTCATCCTCCCCCCAATAGCCAGGCTGGGCCCCAGAGGAGCGGCTCCCAGCCGCTTGGTGGAACCGTTCGATCCAACAACAGCAGCAATGGAGCATCCAGCCTTAACAATTCAGGTCATTTAAAATACTCACCTGCCCCTATCCAGCGCCCAGGACCGAATTCTTACCAGCAACAGCAGCAGGTGATGAATTCGTACGTTCCTCAACAACAACAGCAGCAGCAACAACAACAACAGCCCCACCAGAGGCATGGACGACATGGACAGCAGTGCTTGGGGGGTGCGCGCCTAACTCAACAAACTCACGTCAAGTCCAATTACTACATCCAACAAGGTACTATTTACATGCCTGCTACTGCTGAGTCCGTCCTGTTCCTAAGGGCTTGCAAATAAATAAACCCTCAGCGTAAATGTTTTGACATCCAAAAACTTTCTCGAGTGACCAGAAAAGACTTTTTTGTGTTCCATTTCGTTCGTTCTCTGTGATTTCATATTTTCTCAATTCACTGTTACCACCAACATTCCTTCCGTTTTGATCAGTTGGTCATTTAAAATGTTAGACCTTTAATTTTCTACCAAGTGGTAGTTCTGCATAGTGTGTCTGGTTTTTAGACCCCACATTCAATAAACTTTTCTCTCGATAAATATAGCTCTGTAAACGTAATTTTTCTATCAACTGGGAGGTTGATGACTACATTCCTTGCAGCTCGTACATCAACACTAGTTGTTTGTTTCCAAATAAATTGTTATCGCTCAGAGTCTACATTTCATTCTGTTGGTTGATATTAGTAGTAACTAAACATTAGTGGAAAACAAGTGATCTTGAAAAGTTCTTAACATTAGTGAAAAACAAGTGAACTTAACAAGTTTTAACATTAGTGAAGAACACCCTAGGGCAGGGTTTTTGTTCCTGGTATCTTGCCACATATCGCTCATTGAGTGCAATAGTGTCATATCTCCAAATTTGATGCTTCAGGTTAATCGGAAAAAAAATTCAACTTTGAAATATTTCGCTACGAATTTCACGAGCCATACAAACCTTATCCATGTGAGACAGTTTCGTTGCCCACTCCTGCCTTTTGATTTCCAACCACTTATTGGAAAGTCCCCTTTGATATTTCTTATCTGTTGAACTAATTGTCCATTTTCTTTTTTCTGCATTCGAACTTACTCAATGTGAAGTTGCAATCAGTTTTTACGTGATGAAATGATGAAAACGATGACGAGGAAGAAAGAAGTTCTCTGCTATATTCACACTTGGAGAGTTTTTCTTCTTGCTGAACCTTAGGAGTGAACTTCTTGGTTATATTGGCTTCTGATCATCACTTCATATTATTCACGGCCATATTTTTTAGACACCCGCATCACGAAGTAAGATGCCCTCTCACACCTTTTTCACTTACATAACGAAGGGATTGTAACCCTCCAATCACCTCCCATTTATTTTGTCACTGTGATTAACATTGGTTAGTACATGGGTGATTCTCAGAAAAAGCTCAAACATGGTGTCTCTCGAGGTTTTTTCCGAACGTACTGGTCCTACGGGTTTTTTCTTTTTTTCCTCTGGTTCCCCTCACCTCTGCCTGGAGTTGTAAATAAAAAACCCTACTTTACTGCGGCGTTAAAGAATTTTTAGAGGAGTTTGAAATGCTCAATTCTCATTACCGCCGCCTGTATCTAATTAGTTTTTTTAATAAAAGTTCTCTCCTAGGCCTAGGGAAGTGTTGTAGGGTTGAAAAGACTACGTGAAACTGAAAGCCTACATATAGACCTCCTCAGGAACAGATTCTTTAATCTTCTAAGTCCATTTGGTGGTTCGACAAGTGATATTGAATTGTGTATCTGAAAAGAGTCTCATTACCGCGCGAGCATCAAAGATTCCCCACCCTGAACTCCAGAAAGGGAATTTCGATCAACTTTTAACGTGAACAGGGGTGACAGGACTGGAGGAACGCGGGAAACCAACTCCCCCCTCGCCCTTACGTCAGTTGCTAGCAGACGGCGAGGAAGAACGGCGCGAGACTGGTGCGTATTTTTATTCATATCATTACCGCTCTTCTATAGTTCTGTTGTTATACTTATAATTAATTTTTTTGAATCACATGTTCTTATACCATACTTACAGCCGTTTCAAAATAACTTTGGGTTAGACCTGTAGTCCTAATAGAATGGCAATAGCAAGCTCTCAAAACTCGAATTCTCATTACCGCACATCAATCTGCCTCATTACCACCGATATTTCATTGTTCGGCGGTAATGATAATAAGCGCGCGGTAATGAGATAATTACCTTGCGTCAAGCCGTTTCAAGATATAATATTTCTGTTCGACAGGTACTCTGCTATATAATATAATAGTATTTTCTGTCAGGATGATATTTCGAAATCTGACTGTAATCCCATTCGATTCAGCCTTCTGAAAAACATCGAACCTCAACAAAACATAAGTAATTTGTTGGTCCAAACTTAGTAGAGTACAAGATAGAAGTAGGTACCTAAAATAAAAGACGAGATTCTACGAAAAATTCTTATTTCCACCAGAAAACTTAATAAATTTGTAGACCGGTTTCGGTTGTTACACCATCATCAGTACACTACAGAATAGTCAAATCTCATCTTTTAAGATGGCTTTCCGCTATCTCGCCGCATTCACCTTACATTAAGTAGGTATCTAAGTGGTGTAAGCTCGTGTGGGGGTGCGTAGGTGACAGTGCACCCTCTGGAATTTCGTCTGCCTAATAAGTTCCGTGTCTAGGTTCGTTGTGCACACTCAGGTCTCGACCTGATGAGCTGCAGCTGTACCTAAATATATAATTTTTCTCTTGTCTCAGGCAGTACCCATCCAGAGATGGCTCCCCCCAAAAAATACACACCTGAGCAGCTCCGAGAGAGGAAGAGAGAATCTGATCGAAGGAGAAGAGAACTTAGGAAGACGGACCCACAAACGAGGGAAATATATTTACAAAAAGAAAGGCTGCGTTACATAAAGAGGAAGAAGGAGGGAAGCATTAAGCTGATAGGCCAGCTCTCACAACGAGGAAAGAGAAATCAACGCAAGAAGTGGAGGGAGAACAGTAAAAAGTAAAATTGTGTTTTTTAGCAAATTTTCTTGAAAATTCTAGCTGGCATTTTTGTTCAAATTTGCTTAAGGTTCTCGAAATTTCGCCAAACTTGGACAGAATTTGAATTTCAATATTTTGTTCCAGATGCTATGAAATGAAGAAGAATTTGACTTTAATCCTCAGCATAACCCCCCAGTCAACTCCCTCAAGCAGTCCTCTACCTGTTCCAGTAGATCAACCTGTCCAGCATGGATACGCAGGGAGCAGCATTTGCTTTTTGCAAAATTTGCTTTTAAACACTGTTCAAACCATTCTACGTTCTTAATGATTCTCGATTTAAGGTTTTAAAATGTTTTGTGATTTTGATTTTGCTGATGGTTTTTAGCTAATTCAAACTATGTCTTTTTCCTCATTTATTTGATGATGAGACTGAAGGTTACCAAATGTTCAACCTAAGTTGCGTGATAAAATTCGGGTTCTTTTTGACCTGAGCTGTGATGAAATAATTAGGAATTAGGAATTGATTAATTATTATTAAGTAAAATACTGTTGTCGTCTGATTTTAAAGACTGAATTTTTATACCTACTTGTCAATTTCAATTAAATTGAGACTATTCGGTGTTTTATTCATTCGTTTTCAGTACCTACCTGCCAACCTCCTAAATTGTGATTCTATATATTTGGAAGTGTACCATATATTCAGTGTATATATATATTCACTATAGGTATACAGTCTTGCATTGTAGAAAACAAAATCCTGAAACCACTACCAATAGTCTCATCACTGCCTCCGTTTCTCATTACCACCTTTCAAAGAAAATAGAGTTCTCATTACCGCCACCCTATCAATTTTGTAAATTCAAATTTGTGGTCAGGAAATGTGAATTGAGCTCAGGCTTGCGTCCCAAACACTTCAATATAGTTCCAGGAAGACTCACAAAAAATTTTAAATGTTTTGGAAAAGGTTCACTATTTTGAAATTCTGACCTCAAAAATGGAGCTTTTTCTGAGAATCACCCACATGCGTTTTTCTCGAGTTGAGTTCTCATCAGTTTCTTTGTCTCCCGTTTCTCAATTAATCAAGAAGGTATTCAAACGAGTCCATATTGACAGAGAATACAACAGTTACCTACCAATAACAGAGGAATGCTGTTTGATATTTGAACAAGTGAACTTGAAAAGTTCTTAACGTAAGTGAAAAAAACACCCCACGGCTGGGTTTTTGTTCCTGGTTATTTTGCCACATACCGCTCATTGGCTGCAATAGTGTCATATCTCCAAATTTGATGCTACAGGGATGTGAGCGATATGTGATTAGTGGCCATCTGATGATATCAAAGCTAATGCTGAGTTAAATCATCAAGGCATTCAGTGCCTTGTTGTCCATATCTTGAAAGAGCCAAGATTCCACCACTTGTATCATTCACCTTGTCGTCGAGAGCATCGTATCGAAAACGCTTGAAATTTTTCCACGGCGTTTGATTATTTTCTCTATAGACTTCCTTTCTGCATGCCATATCCTTGAACAATTTTCTAGAGGGAAATAATCCCGAGTTCTGAAGAAGCGTTAGGAAACTGACACGTTTTCCTTTGAAAGGTAACTAGACATTCAGTGAAATATAATAACTACCTACCAGTATATTTTGGCGAATTTTCGAAGAAACATTCCACATTTTCAGCATACGATTCACTGTGAACCGGTTTTATTCAAATCCTTTTTATTGGTCGATAAGCCGGATTAATGTGGACTTATCCGGATTATAAAAAAATCCGGATTTTCGAAAATAGGCTGTTTTTATGCTTTAAAATTATAGAAACTTGACTGAACCCTTGAGAATTCACTTGAATATGGAGTAGATAAATATAGATGATAAATATAGAAGTACAGTAGGTAAATACAGTTGAGGCTGTTGTGTATTACTTAGTACTGCACTTAAATGGAACTAAAACAATAGGAATTCAACGTAGCACAAAACGTGAAGTACCTACAGTACCTGAAGTTAAGGAATATTACACACTCAATACATTGTCAGGCCTGTTTAAAAAAAAAGTTTAATCGTTTTTTGTACTGCAGTACTTGCCTTTGGCATTTTTACTATTTCCGGACGTGAATCCGGATTATTGACGTTCTACTATTATAGTAGAACTATACTAGTTACAACATAATCTATTTTAAACCCGTTCTCGACCAAATGTGAGGGTTTAAAAACTTCAAAAAAATGTTGAATGTTTCGTCGGGTATTTGCTGTATTGATTCATAAGGACTAGAATGTATTTAATTGAAATATAGCAATTTATAGAAGATTCAATTTATAACCTTACTTTGTGAAACCTCCATGGAAATGAATTGGATTCCGAACTTGATAACATGGTTGTGAAAGAAAGTTGAAGAAGTCAAATTTAAAATTGTTTCAGTGTCGTTTTCTACAGCTTTAGTTCTGCACCTTCAGTATAGCATACAATATAAAGTACAGACATTCAGTATTGGTCGGCCGAATCACTAGTTTAGATACTTTTGAAATTCGCTCATTTGGTAATGGTGCAAGGCTGGAACCTTCTACATAGAAAGTATCAAGAACCTCTGATTTTGCGACCCTGTAACCAAATTAATGAATGATTGAAACAGAAAAAGTTTTATTATTGGTGCATATTGTTGACAGGGAACCCAGTGAAATTGGAGACCGGTATTGAAGTGAAAGGGGACCAGGACAAGTTCATGGATAAATCCAACTCTGCAAAACCTGATAAGAAAGAAGAAGTGACTAACAGCGTCGAGCAGTGAGCGCCTATTCGACAACTTCATTCGCTTCTCTCCGACTGGCCCTTGTAGTTTGGTTTTGAATTATATTTACCCCCTTTACTGCTGGTGAACTGCCCAGCAAACGCTGAACTCCGGAAAAACGGATTTTTCGCAAAACCCTCAAATACGTCAGTGTACACAATCCACGCGGTTACTCCATTTCCTGAGGCGTCACTGGTGCTATAACGCCGCCCTCAACTCATTCGGGGATCAATAAACATACTTTCTGTGCGATACCGCCACGTGTTTTCGATAACTTCTCGAATGTTACAATCGATCCCTATTAACTATGTTATATTAACAAAACTAATACAAACGCACTTATTGTCACTCGACTATTGAGAGGAAGGTTTCGAATTTTGAGACTACGCATGCGCCTTCGGCCCTCTCGTTTTCTCTACCCATTTCGATTTGCCACCGTCGTCCGGTGGATCATTGAATAACAAGAAAATGAAATGTCGTAGTGTTTTTGTTTTGTTCAGCACTCATACACGCGACATGGCGATATCGGTTAGTGTTGCCGATATTTCCTACTTATTTGTTTTCACATTTAAAGCAGCACTTCTGCTAAATTCACCCCCTGAATAGAATACATTATACAAAATAATGGGTTAGGGTATTAGCTCTTGAAAAAATATAATTAGTCGTATGTACTACATACTACGAGTTGGCGTAATTTCTTTTTATATATATATATGTATTAATGATATAACTATTATAATAGTGACCCTTATAAGTTCCTCGAAACAATTTTTCTTCGTGTTCTCTGTATTAGTTTCTCTCGGTTATTTCGGCGTACTCGGAGCAATTTCTCTTCATTTCTCTCTCGAAGCAAACTCAAGGAACGAGAGGCTCTTAAAGAACAATATTTATCTCTACCTTCATATCCGATACTCCAGTCGACCGTATCTTCGAAGACGACTCGACGAAGTATTAGAACGACCCCTGCACTGTTCCCTTTGACCGATTTGACCCACCCCCTTCATCTCAGGCGCAAAACAAGCTCCAGGTGCTGCGTTCATACTACCCCTTCATGATAGTGTTATATCTATGTGTGATCCTTGTGTGTTATTACTTGGAAATAATGAGAAAACCCAGAATAATGGACTTCTTTATGGTGTTTAATAATTACTTCTACTACTACTATTATTAATCATTATGATATAGTGATACGGTCTTGAATATATTATGATCATTTTTTGTTTCGTTTGTAACACTCATACATTTTCAAACAAGAAATCCAAAATATGTGTGTTGGAAGAATGGGGGAGTTTTTCGTATATATAAAAACGCCACCTTTATAAAAACCCCGATACTTTCCAAAAGTGTGTACCTTTGCAAGTTGTATTACGTCTTATGTATGTGATGTGAAATATTTTCTCAGTGGTGTTTCAATGGAAAACTGAACTTTTTTTTCAAAACGGTAGATCGTTGCATGCTGATCAGAGTTGCCTACTGCCTTTCTTGCAAAAAGAAGATAAAATCAGAAAATATGATGGAAAAAAAGATTTTATTGTAACGAGTATTATATAACTTTAAAAAAATGGAAAAAATAATGTGTTGCTTCATTAAAACAAAATGTACCCTATGTGTTATTGATGGATATAAAAAATAGTTGGAAACCGTTCTTTCAGGAAAAGATGTTTTTAATTATTAACACTTGTTGGGAGAAAATAATTATCTTCGCGCGTCGAGCGTTGTTGATTTTATAGGTTAATTCTTTTGATAGTGACCTATTGGAGATGACAGTTGTCCCCTTCATTCTTAGGCGGACTTAAAATGATGTACAGCTAAAAATAAAAGGCTTCTTTGTAGGAACTTTTATGTTGATTATCCCATTTTTTCGGAGCTTTAGTTCTTGTAAATCATAACTTGTAGCAGATAACAGATAGCTATTGCCTTTGAAAAGATGAATTATATCGCGAAATCGAATCGTTCGTTATTAATTTGTACTTTTTGATTTTGAACGAAAAATAGGAAAAGAAAAAATTATTGTAAATTGACTTTTGATTGTATGTACAGCCTGGACATTTTTTCATCAGTGATCTTTGTTTGTTTTCCAGTTGAATAAAAAAAATGATAAGAAAAAAACGATGCTATCTGTCTATTTGTCTAGAGATGCAATAAATCTAATTTTTCTGGAAATCACTTACTGTCTAACTGCTGTTTATCCTTATAGAAGCCTTGAGAATTGATTAGCCTCTCAGTGGGTTCACCAATACGAAGTTGGATGCTAAAGGACTGTCCACGAAAGCGTAGTGCAGATTTAACCGTGTAGACGCCTGGTAGATCTCTCGAAGTGTCAACTGCGTGATACTTCTTCCTAGAGTACAATGACTTTCCGGTCGGCAGTGGACCAAGAAGACGGAAAATTGGATTTTTCGAATTGATAGATGGCATCAGAACATTCGGGTATTATAGAAATAACAAAACGTTGTCGATACAAAAACTTATTTAAAAATCGATTTTATCACTTAGGCAATTAAAAAAGAAACTTCCTTGCTGACTTTCAGGATTGGCTGCGACCACCGGGTATTATGCGTGAATTTTCCGGGTCCGTGAAAAAACCGGGAATTATGCGTCAATTTCGTGTTTCTACCGGGAATTTCAACATATCTATTCCTGTGTCAAGTTTCATCATCGCATATTTTGTGTGATTTCAATATACTGGATTTATGTTGTTTGTTATGAAAATAGACACTTAGAAATAGAGATTTTTCATCCGATTTTAAACGGATTACGCTATTCGATTTAGAATTCAATTTCCTTCAATTTATGTTCTATAATATTTTGATTAGAGGCTTTGTTACGCGAAAACTTCCCATTCCCTTATTTAATCTTGTTTATAATTCTTGGAATAGTCCTATAATATACGGAATTTGAACTCGATAGGACACCACCTAGAACTATTACAAGAATTAAAAATTATATTACAATCTGTAGTTAACGTGCAGTATAAAACTTCAAAATATTTCATGGTTATCATTTTATTACATATTTCAATTTTTGTAATTTGGTTAAAACCCTTTTTTTCCTGGTGGTGATTATCATCCTCTTCCCCAAGCGTAAAGATGTAAACATTTTACTCGGCGTTAGTTGATTACCGCCGATTAAAACATCCGGTGTTTCGCAACCTGTTAATTTTAACAGCCCCGCCAACTTAATTTCTTCATCCACTAAAAGTACCTACTTATTTTACGAGTTCTCTCTGTCCTGCTAATCTATACTTATGTGATCTGTTGCTTGGAGGATTTTACTTGCTCGAGCCAGATCGTCTACCTTTCAACACTTATTGTTACTAATAAAAACCAAACTTCTTTGGAAATAATAAACCAGTGAACAAGACTTTCCACCTTTTTTTTCTATCATTTATTTATTTATGTTACAACATCTAGCAACGTTACAAGTCGAAACATGTCGGGAATTTCATATTTTCAAACCGGGAAAAGTGCGTGAATTTTTCAACCGGCATTTGCTGCCAACTCTGATTTTCCAATATTCAAATCAGTTTTATACCGATCACTTTTATAAATTTTATCATTCAAACCTTTATTATTTTACATAATTTTTATTGTTTTATAATCAACGAGGAAATTTTCGGTAGAAAATCTGTGACTCATACGTAGAAAATTATTGTACATTGCTTGACTGCAGAAATGGAAGGGGTGTCGAGAATACAACAAATTGTTTTCTTCGTAAACTTCACCCAAATTCGTTGCATCTTCCTGATAAAGCAATCGCTAGTGCTGCTCGAGCGATATTATGCTTTGATGGAACCATCGTATGTAGGTACCTATCGGTGATTGAAGAAACCTGCGCTAGATTTCTTCATTCACCGATAGGTAAGTACGATGGTTTCATTTAATGGAAATCGTGTAGACAGATCTGTGACTGCTCTCGCAAGAGCGATAGCGGTCTCAGCAACTCAAACTAAGCTCATGGTGTAGACACTGCTCTGTGCTATTAGTGTCGCTCTAGCTCTCACCTTTGTTGATGAGCGCTCATTGAAATCCTTGTAAGCAAACCTTCTCGAGCAGCGACAGCCCAGATGAAGGTCTGAAACTTGAAATTCAACTTTTTATGTCGCCTGTTCCTTATTTTTTTTTTTTTTTTTTTCATATGATTCAACAGAAGTTAATTGTAATAAAGATTTCAAAGTTGTCTCCTTTCGTCAAAAGAAAATTCGAACGAGCATCAATGCGAATCCACCAGTAACTTTCTGTGGAAGGAGGAATAGTGGAAGGAATGACATATTGCAAAGTCTGCTTTCTAAATAATATATATATAATTAATTTGCAATATAATAAACTATACAGTATATAATTTCTTGTTATTTCAGAAGCTAATATTAGATAGAATGCTTCTAGTAGTTAATATCATACAACAAAGTCGCTGCATCTAACGTAATCGACAATTCATTGTTACATCAGTGGTGTTGCTTCCTAGGAATTCCAAGCGGCTTATCACAGTCTACAACTTGAATTTCGCATTAAACAGGCCTTCATTTAATCGTTAATAATAAATTCTTCCAATAATAAACTCAGGGTAGTTACTTTTAAATAATAATTACAAATCTTTGGATAGTCACGATAGAAATCAACAAATAAATTTGGAAAGGAGTAAGTAGTTTGTAAATAATGTACAATAAAATAAAATTCTATGCAGGTAATTAAACAGTACCAATCATTGGTACTTGTTGAAAAGCTCATCCATCAAGAGCCGCCAAGTAGGCAATGCATCAATAGTAACGTCCGTACCATCAAGTAAAATGCACTTCGTTAACTATTAGGAGTGACAGTCTTGAACTTCTGTGGTTTTATCTGACGAACACGTTTTGATTTTGTTGTTCTGAACACATTCATTGCGAAAGACGGAAACATTGATATGGTCTACCACGAGAACTGCGGAAAAAATTCAGGTCGGTAACTACAGCTGTGTACAATTCCTTTCCCCAGTAGCTTTACAGTGACCTAAACTCTCAATACATACTTATAGGATCTTGGATATACCAGGGCAACAACTTACCAAAGTTTAGCCGTATATGACCAAGTCAGCCACAATCCATGTAGTGCTGCACCACTACTAGAACATCCTCTTACGCAGCACTTTTCACTGTAAGGTTTTTCACCAGGGTTCCCAACCGTACATAGAAATATAGTAAAATTGGTATATGTACAAAAATAATCCTAAATTTACATCAAACACCGTGATATAATGAGCGAGTTTACCCGAAGTTACACCTTTTTGTTGTATCAGGGAAACAGGACCATTTTCTACTGCATGAAGAAGACGTTTAGTGAAAATGCTTCCACTTTGTCTTGAAATATGTTCAGACTATTCGATTCGTTTAGTGTTTTAGTAGGTTCATCGTGGCAAATCGCACTACCCGGACTTGGTAGAAAATGAAATAATCAGAAATCAGCTCAGCCCAGATGGAGCGTACGATACAATTGCACGGGTAATAGCTTGATACTGTTCCTCCATCAAGAGTTGTACGCGTACGAAAATTTTTGAACGTCCCGAACAACCAACATGCCTCCAAAAACGTGGGCTAGAAAACCGCTGAAGGCACCATTCACACGCCTTGGTAGGATTGGTTTTGATTGCATATCGTTTATAACTCACAGTCTCAGGAAGACCTACTATTACTTCATCACAAGCAATTAACATGAAGCACAGAAATAAAGCTTGAGTTTCTCCACCACCGCTGGGCCAAAACCTGATTAATTCGTATTTTACTACACACACTGCCAACTAGTATCTTCGAAGAATTTCCAATTGACTAAGAAAATAACTTAAGTATAGGTTGATTTCAGGTCCACAATAATTTATAAAGCTTTTAAAAGTGGGTGTTTTGAAGACACAGCTTGAGAGAATGGCACAATCAGCTAAGGAACAGAGACTCACGAATAGCTAACACTAGTGACTGAAATTGCATTGATGCGCAAGGCAAGGTTACGATAATGACGCTTAAGAGAGTAAAATTGCTAATCTCTTTGTGCATTTTTGATCTTACGGGGCAGGGGGGTCATATGCCTCTCCGCACATTAAAAAATGGTAGAATTTTCTTTGGAAGAGCGGAGGCTGGAATGTGTGAGAAACTAACTAGTGACGATTTCGCGGTAGGATGGTTCAGGAGACCGTTCCCAAAAAAACTTGCCTTGAAGGGGTGAAGCTACTCGTTGATAATGTAATCCATTGTTTTAATAAATTCAACAGCCGAGCAGAACTGGGTCCAGTAGTACTGTTCTTCGCCTTCCAGGCAGTTGCCGAAGAAGCTTGTGACGTATTCTATTGTGCTCATGAGGGATGGGGGGTTGGCCTGCAAAGAAGACATTTGCTCGTTATTTTATCTCAGTAGTGATGTCTAACTGTTGAGAAGACAGCGCAAGTTTAGTGCAGTGTTTAGATTGCAAGTTACCATGATAAGGACGTATACGAGAACAGGGACAAGGTCATCAGCCGCGGGTATACAGGTGAGGGAGAGAAGATTCATGATTGTAGTTATACATCTAAGCGCACACTGCAGCTTTTCCCTGGGGCTTCTGTAGGCCGCCATTTTGGAGATTTCCGCTTGAGCGCTGGGCCAAGGGCATTCACAGTGGAACATCTACAATAAGGGAAAAACAGATAGCAGATATAATCACACACGTTCTTTGTTTTCAAGTAAATAAATTGGTGAACGGAGGACAGGAGTGGGAGTACGTACCACTGGAATTCTGAGGTCCTTGTGATCGAGTGTAATAACATTTGCGAGTTTCGAAATATGTTCGTGCAATACTCTGAAAAGTAGAAGGTCCTCACATGTTAATCAGCCTTACATTGCCAAAGATGATTCTGAATTGTAAAGATTCTATTGGAAACATAACGACTTACAAATCTCTAGCGATGTCACCATCACCATTGGGGTACATAGCCGGCAAGTAGACAATATTGAAGACACACCTTTCCACGGATTTTCTAGCCTGTATAAGCTGGTCCTCACTTGCAGCTAAAGACAATATAACATAACTTTGATTTAAAAAAAATTAACACATTCACGGTTTCAGCTTCATTGGATTGAAAGTATTATAGTACTATAATACTTCTGGTACTAAAGTGATTTTTTTTTTAGATAGTTCCAACAGAGAACGGAAAATGCATTCAGTAAGATGGCCGCCCAAAAAAACCTTTATTTGAAAATTCTCCGATTTTAAGGACATGGGTGTGAATATTCGGGTTTTTTTTTTTTGCAAATCAAACCCACTTTGCTGAATGTTCTTTTAATACTTAACGTTCACTTACTGGACCAAACAGGATCACGGGCCATTTCGTTGTACAGGCGCTCCAAGAAACACTCCAACAGGTCACTTTTCTCATCAGCCAATGAGCAGCCCTGGAATTCCTCCATGAACCTCGACACCTGGTCCGCCCTCTTCTCTAGGTAAAGCCGTACGCTCACTGAACTCAAGAATTCGACGGTGAGAGTCCTGTCTCGTTTGACTCGTTCTTTCAACCTGCCAAAATGCATCAGTACTGTTCATGCCCCCGAAAGGCTGATCATGGTATCTCTACGTATTTTTCGACGCCGAATCCGAATCTGGTTTCCAAAAAAGTCGTACACTACTTAAGTTTCCAAATATGGTCAAAATTATAACAAAAAAGATAGTAGTAGTAGCAAAGCATGGCAAATCGATGAAGACATGAGCTATGATGGTTTCCTTTTATGAAATAGTTCTTTCCTCGCCTGGAATTGCTGTCGGGTTCAAGGAACTGAGGAATTTTTCAAAATGGGAAAGGGCATCAGTATAGGCAGAGACAAATACCATCCTAAAGTACCCGTCGCCCAGAAATCAATTTCCGGCACTCATTTAGGGGATAATTTCGACCGTAGGTGCAAATTATAGGGGTGTACGATAGGCATGGCTAATACGGTTATTTCTTTGTAATAGGTTATCGAGTAACAGCAACCGTCTGGTAATAGGTTGTGGAAACCCAGTCCGCGTTGGGCGCTGGAAAACTTCTCGAATCGCCAGTAACCCACTACCAAAATAACCTAATACCACAACCTATTACCAGACGGTGGCTGTTACTCAAAACTAACTCAATACTCACTCAAATAACTTGTCGACTGTTATGATTGCACACCTTTCACGCATTCGTTTTTCGTAACGAACATATCCAACATAATATGTTGTCAAAAGAGGCACTCAAAGGCTTTTCCCCCAAGTTCTCAAAACAGTTATTCCAGTAATAGGGGTTTTCTGGCATTAGGTTACTGGACAGTATTAGGTTATTCGAAGCGGTTACGTTAAATAATATTCCCCGCCCCTAGTGTCGGATTCAGCGTCGAAAAATACATGGTCAATCTTTCGGATATTGAACTTTTTTGTAGAGCAGTGTTATCTAGTTAAATAGAAAATAGTATACTCAATCCTGGTTTACCACCTTACATGGATTATTTTGAAAAACAAATTATTGAACTTTATTGAATTACTTATATTGCCAATTGTAACAGGTAAGAACGGAACGATGTCATCATCTTTGGAGTGGAGCTGAAAGCAATTTTAACTCAATTCATTTTATGACCAGAGAAAAAAACGACTACTCATTGAAGATTTTCTGATAAAATTATTGGATTTAGAAGATTTAATTACATTTTAAGTGGGAAATTAAGATATTCTTGAATCTCCATAGGGTTTTGAAGATGAAAATAACATTCAGGAGAAGAGTCGGATATACGAGTATAAAATGGAGTGTTCTAATTGTCAAACTGGAAGGAACTAGGGGTGAGAAGAAAGAAACCACCTGAAAGGAGTGTTTGCCAGTCATTGCTTCAATTTTAATCGGACAGTCTTCGTTTTTTTTGTTTTTTTTTTTTTTTGGGGGGGGGGGGGGAGACGGACAACAATTTCATAACTTTGTTTACCAAACGTGAGATCTATATCTTACCTGTGGAGGTGTGATAATGTGCAAAGTAAAGATTGCCGGCAATTTATTAAATAAATTATGTAAGGCCTTCGCTTTCGATATTCTTCTTTGAGAGATTCGAACAACTTGTGGCACCTGGAATGAGGAGAATCATGAAAAATGTATCAATATGCAGCGAACCAAAGATCAACAAAACTTTAGTTCAAATTTGAACCACACTGTTTCATTTCATTTCCTCGTTTCATGACTGAAGGGCAAATGTGCGAAATTATACGAACTCACTCTTCTTCGCTCAATAACCTAATGCATCTTAGAGCTTCATACAGCTGAGGCACTAGAGAACTGTCATTGAGGTTTAGGGCTTCCGCCAGCTGAAGATTGAGAAACATGGCCAGTTCGCTTTCCTTCTTCGCCCATTCCGCTTTCTGGAACCAACGAACACTTTCTCAATGCATCGAAATGCTAGTCATGAAAAACATGTACATAATGAGCGTTACCAGAATTCAGCTGTACGGCGGATGATTGCTACGAGGAGTGAACATCTCACCTTTTGTGAAGGAGGATAGTAATGCCCTTCGGATGATGACAGGACCAACCGAAGCTTCTTTTTGGCGTCTTCGAAAACATTAATAGTCCTCGTTCCGCTAGACCCTTCGCTGCTAGTACCAGCAGACGAGTCGAGGAGCAAGTCAGGTTTCATTTTGGATTTGTTTTCAGACGGCTCCAGTTCGCTGCGGTGAGTGCGGTATTTGGCCAGGATGTCGTCTGATGTGTCTGATCGTGTGGATCGGCCGTCCTCCGATGTTCCACGTCGTAAACGTATGGGAGGCATCAACTCGGGCTCACCTACACTCACTCCTTGGTCATAACTGAAACAAATAACATGATGAGACCATCAGACCACCACCTGTTACCAGACAAGAGTTTTTAAACATTTTTAGTGATCCCAACCGTCCCTATAGCTTCTTTTGTGATTACTTGGGGCAATGAATTCGCCATTCCACCAATAGATAAATACGTGGGAGGTTCTACGAGGAACGTCCAGAAAGTAAGGTTACAAAGGCTGTGCAGGACGAAGGGAATTTGTTTTTAAGTTGTAACCACTGGTAGGTAGAGAGATTCCTAAATGTCAAAAGAAATCAACAAACGCCCATTACGAAATGTCGTCACAGCAGCCGAACGCATCAAACAGTTCGTCCTCCAATCACCTACCGCAGGCGTGAGATACGCGCGTAAATTTCTTTGAGGGTGAGGGTGAAACTTTTCTTGACTCAATTGTGAATGGTAACGAAACGTGGTGAGTACTCCTGAGTCAAAAAGCAGTAAGGTGTCTATTTTTATTTTTCTGCTCGAAATTCTATTTACTTACTTATTTCACAAAACGGGCAATGCCCAATGAACTAAAGTATGAAATTAAAAAATTAGTTGACCAAGCTGAGGGGAAAAAAATACAGAGAGAGAGTAAATGAAATAATAGCAGAAACTGTAAACTGAAAAACCGTAAATGTAGGAACTTGAGGAACAATGGAGAGAATACTACGCAGTAGAATTGAGTTGTCTTGAATACAATTTGCGAGTGACGCTGGAAGAAGTCCAAATTGGAGTTGTCCTGAAGCAGAAGGTTGGCTTGCCGGGGTTATCTATTGAGTGGTTGATGATATAAGTAGTTTGTTGAGGAGAAGTTAACATGAAGCAGAGACACCGTACGAATGTTTTAAGGACATCAAGGGGATTCTGAGGACATCAGTGAAAACCGCCCGTTTGTACGACCCTCCGTTCACTAGTTATGAATTTGACGGTTTAATCGTGTTGAAGGGTGTGTGAAGGGGTATGTGATTACCCCATTATATAAAATCAAGTGATCGCTCTAAGTGATCGCCAACGGCCATACCGCGTAGAACACACCGGTTCTCGTCTGATCACCGAAGTTAAGTTACGCCGGGCGTGGTTAGTACTTGGATGGGTGACCGCCTGGGAACACCGCGTGCTGTTGGCATTTTTTTCATTTTTGCCAAATTTAACATTTAGTAAGGTTTCGAGCAAGGAATTATTTTAAATTGGATTTGTAACCCTAGGGGAACCCATTTTTTCGAGTGCCCATCCAAGACACTTTCTACTGGTTCCAGAAGGATTTCATGTTGAAAGATGGCGGGTTCGCATGGGGCGGAAAGTCCGGATTGCGTATCGCTCTGAGATTGGTCAGCGTCGAAGGTTGGGAGGGTACTTCCATGGCCTCGACCAATCACAGAGCAATACGCAATCCGGACTTTCCGGATACATGTGAACCCAGCTTCATTGATCTGATGTAGCTCCTGTAGTGACTAAATCGCTATATTTCATGAACCTCCTAAAAGGGACAATGATGCTTCATACTAGATACCTATTATTGGTCGATTTTATCCCTAAACGAACTACCATAAATTTATGATTCTTGAGACACTCAAGAAGTTGAACAAAAAAAATCAAGGACAAAAGGAAAGGAATGCTGACTCATGGTCACTCCTTCATGACAGCGCGAGACCTCATACCGCAAGTCTCACTCAGGACCTGCTTGTTTCATTAGGGGGGGATATTGTGACTGACCCACCCTACTCCCCACACCATCGGATTATCATCTCTACAATAAATTGAAGGGGTTTGGGTGGGCAACGATTTTCAAATGAGGGAGGTGGAGCTCAATGGCGATTATTTAGAGAAATAATGACATGCTTTGACTCATCTTTTAACACATATTGTAATCTTTCTTTATGGACGTCCCTCGTATATATATATATATTGCACTTTTGAGCCCCGAAACAAGCTCTCTCAAGGCAGAAAAGATTGTCAGGAGGAGTGAGGGTCAAAACCAATGTACTCGTATTAACAACAGCAGAACCAATCGTTTGATTGGACAGAATTCAAATAAATTCTCCAAAGATAGACACTCACCCGTCGCCTCTGAAAGATTTTACTCTTCTGTTCTTGAATGGTAGCTTCAGACTACGGAAGAACCCACGTTTTGGCTTCCCATCTTCATCCAATGACTCCTGGAGCGATTTCAGACAAAAAAATGAATGGAAGCAAAACTAAGAATGAAAACGACGAAATTCAAGTTGGAAACATTGTTACCTTATCACCTCGTTCTGCGGTCTTATCAAAACTTATGCTCTTCGGGATGGCACCACTGGGCGTAGGACATTGTTTGGGCTGCACAAAGACTTCTTGGTTTCCCTGAGCTCCAACAGAACCGTTTGGCAACAAGTTGGGCACGAGCGGAACTCGGATGGAAGCTAGAAGAACGGGAATTGAAATATCATGTATTTGACAATTACTACCAACCAAAACCCCACCTTCGCCTTCAATATTAAAATCCCTTAGCTTTAATGTTCAAATCCAGCGTGGGGCTGTCACATTATACAAATTATAAGATGACCCATTGCATTGGTGGGGATTGTTGCCAGTGTTTATATCATGTATTTATATTATAAACTCCAACATATTGACCACTAACCTGGAGACGGGGGTGGAGGTTCATCTGCTGGTTCATTTGGTTCGACATTGTTCCTCATTTCCCCGTCCAATCTTCCACCCGTTTCATCGGACCTATGGAGACACCAACAAAAATTAATGCTTCAACCAAAATGAAGTTATAAACATTTACGTATCTTCTTAACTCAGCAGTAATCAAATTAGATTGAGATGAAAATAAATTTGTTGTCAGGGCAAATGAGAGGAATTCTGGCAAAAACTTGACAGAAAACAGTATTACATAATAGATGTGAAACCACTTCTAACATAGTCAGCAATATGCGAAACACTGGAGATGATTGGGGATATTTCCAATCAGTTTTTTGAAGTCTGGTGAATACAGAAATGAAAGGGAGAAATAGTTACAGAAATTAAATAGCATTATCAATATTCTTCTGAAATCACCTTGCGACACTAGCGGTGTCATCAGTGTCTATTTCCGTCATCTTCTCTGAATCCGATGCCATTACGTCTGTACTCCAGGCTTCGGATGCAGTTTCTCCTTGATCGTTGGGCTAAGAAATAGTAGGAACTCAATATTATTGATGAAGCTTCGGTCATGTAATGTGAAGCTCTATGTCAATAAACTGTATCGGGTTTTCTACCTTTGTATCGTTACAACAAACATTATACAATCATCTACTCTTAGAATTGAAAATGTATTAATTATTCAAAATTGAGTACTTAATATTGCTGCCAATTGTCATCATTTTTAGGAAATAAACAAAAAGTAGATGAGAAGTAAGATTATAAAAGTAGGTTAATAGCAATAAGTGGTGTAGGGGACCATCGAGCCTGCAGTGCTGCCAACAAACTAAAATATGAACATTATACACTCACAACATTTTCCTGTTGTACGATTATGTTTAGCCATGTTAGTGCTGATGAATTTGACACGTTCAAGATATGAGGTGGCTTGATAACATTGAACATAAGGGATTCATGTTCTTGTAATCATAGTTGTAATCATATGCTGCATGACTGCCACGTTCATTCATCACAATTGGAATGTTAAGGGGGCAAAGAATGTTCAGGTGTTCTATGGGAGGTATGGTGAGCTTACTTGAATTAGCGGTTGTACACTGGGTTCCAGCAAAACAGATGATGGAATAGGTAGCGTAGGAAGGAGATTCATGGCTGGTTGTTGCTGTTGAAGGGGAACCTGCTCAATAATCTCACTGTCGCTTGCTAGAACATCAGTGCTCCAAGTGTCACTGACTAGTGAAAAAGTTTCATCTGCTCCTACAAAGACACAACAACAGTACAAATTATAATGAACGCTATATAAATGGAAAATGGTGAAGTTACTTTTCACATGAAAACCGCTAAACAGTTCTTACCTTCGACCAATGTTTTGATTTCAAATTTGCCGAATTTATCGTCAATGTCGAACCTCGGCTGGACTTGAGTGGCACGTTTGGGTGTAGGAGGGTTGTAGTACAGCTGCCTGGCTGGGAGAGCTGGTGAAGGCTGTTCTTCCTCTTCAATTATTTGCGAAGATGGTGTGTCCCGACCTGTACAGATCAATTCTTCAAACTGACGTACTCACAAAACAAATAACGAAACACCAAGATGCAAATGGATATATGAAGATACACATCGACGTTACTACCCCCCCCCCCCCCCCACACGGAGGAGGACGACAATCTTAGAAAGCTCTCTAGCATAATGGGAGCAACCGCGTCTCGACCATTTTTCGAGCGGTGATTACTTGTTCTTACGACTTTTGGAGCGCTATTTCCCATAACAGACCTAGAGGGGCAAAAGATAGTATAAACAATTTCGTGGATTTATGTGAATTGTCCAATCCTTGCTACACGCTACAATCTCTATGGAACGTCTTATTTCAATAAATATTGAGATCCACTTATTAGTACCAGTTCCCTATCAATTTCAACACTATTAAAAGTTGCTCATGCACAGTTTTTAAAAATTCATATTTTTTCATTTGCCTATTAGAAATTTATCGTAAATGCCCAAAATAAAATCAAACTTGGGTGAACAGAGAATTACTACACCCGCTCCCCTAACATTAATTTGATCCACGGGAGTAATTGTCTAAGTGGTACTAAGAATAAGTGGTATTAATTGAAACAATTTTGGAAACTTAAGTTCACCAGAAATATTGGGAGATCCTCTTCCGGACACATTAGCAGACACCATGTCGCTTAAATTGTCATTCTGGTCCTCATTCTCCAGCTCAAGTGAAGACGCGACGCTGTGATTCGATGGAGCTTCAGACACCACTTCCAAATTATCGCTCGTGTTTCCTGAAAAAAAAAAAAAAAAAAAAAAAAAAAAAAAAAAAAACACGGATCATCGGAAATTCATCGGATCATTGCATCGGAAATTGGATAATTCCATTTAAGAAAATTCATCTGTGACGTTCTTGGTTACCAGAGTTTTACGAGCCCGTAGCTCCTCCATTCTTTGAAATGGAAACAAAGTAAAAGAGATTTGCGGAGAAAACTTGTCTTGGGCGTTTTTCGTAAGGTTTCGCTTGTTTTGCTTATTTTCCACTTCACAATGACTGTGAGCAGCAAAGTTCAATGTCTGCAGACTGGAGCTGCGATAAAAGCAAGGAAAAAGAGCGATGAAAACAAACGCGAAGAAAGAAGCCAGTTTGTTTTCGTCGCTCTTATCGCTGGTAAATTTGGTTTAAAATTGGGGTTAAAATTCATTTTGACCATCTCTTCAGTAATTTGTGCTGTACTTTATCTAGTAAGTAATCCAATGTCGTAATATCCATCGTCTAGAAGGATTTGAACCGCAATGACTCTCGCTCCACTCTGAATTGACCGACTCTCTGCTCTCTTTGCTCTCTTTCCTTGCTCTTATCGCAGCTCCAGTCTGTAGGGACCCTAACTACAGAAAAAAAAAAAAAAACTAATTCTTACCAATTGAGCCATCATCGTGGGATAACGAGAAACGAGTGCGTTTTTCTTGCCCCTCCGACTTCAGAGGTTTCTCAATTTTCGTGATTTTATCGACATTACAGATGATTTCACTTTTCTCTATCCCAAGAATCTAGAAGCATTGTTCAAAATCATCGATGAGTTCATACAAAATTGTCGACGTTTCAAGGGCAAACAACAAGACAAAAATCTGTACTTGATTTCTTCCTGACCGGTAGGAATTGGTAAATCAGATTTGTTGAGGTGTAAAATGGAGAATAGGTAAATCCTTGGTCGATTCCTTGATCGATGGGACAACAGTTGTAATAGTTACTATTAACTTATTGTACGTCGTACAAATGTCTGGTGTGTTGGACGAAATCTGACC
The DNA here is from genome assembly GCA_963920205.1 of Stenodema calcarata. Classification (NCBI taxonomy): domain Eukaryota; kingdom Metazoa; phylum Arthropoda; class Insecta; order Hemiptera; family Miridae; genus Stenodema; species Stenodema calcarata. Next base: position 12,515,158 of record OY986055.1, on the reverse strand, counting down.
TTTTGTTCGGAATCCAGACCAATTGAAGGCTCGAAATTCATGTCAAAAGGAATGATGAGTACTATAGGATCGAAATCGTCCCTCTCTGGCGGGCTATTGTCTTGCTGGGCTCCCCTGTCATTGCTGTTGCTCCTATGTTTCCCGACTGCGGAAATACAACAGATTGAGATAGGGGGAAGTGAGTATGTATCGGTATTGAAAAGAGTACCATGTTTTTTGGTGTATTGGAATCTACCAAATATAGACAACTAAGTGAGGGGTGAGGAGGGAATGAAAACGAACCTTTGGCCAACAGATTAGTTCTCTTGGAAGGTACTTCCGGGGATATAGGGACAAACTTGTCGTGCCCATTGGTTGCCGGGAGCGGAATCTCAGTGAGAAGCTCGGCTAATTCCTCTTGCAGTTTAGTGTCATCCCCTTTAATATCCTTAGAAAGAGTCCTTAGGAAATTGACCTGTAACAACGATAAACTAATAAAGAAGATTGGCAATCTGTAAAATAAGTTAGAAACATCAACTAGCTCATAAATGTATAATACGAAACATTGTTGCTTGAGAGGTTGAGAGGAAAAACGCATTAAGAAGGTGATTATTGAGGGTCTCACGTCTACTTCCCACATCGTCATTTTTGCGACTTTTCAGCAGAGCCAAAAAACCATCTGCCAATGACTATGTTTACTGAGTAATTCAGTAAAATAAATCGTGAGATTTAGTGTTACCTAACTTAGGTACCTAACTTATACTTAGTTAGATCGATCCGCCGGGGGAAGACGCTTCGAATGGTATGTATTACTCATTTTGGCCAAAAGTGACGATGTGGGGTGTTGCCGTGAGACCCTCGATACGTACCTAACAATCAACACTAAATTATAGGGGGACATAAAGTGACAGGAAGAAGCTGATAACGGTCCAATGGTAAGTGAAATTGTTGAATGGACGTATGATTGACGTATTTTCTGACATTGATTCAAGTAACACTCAATTAACACCGAAACTCACCAAAGAATCCAATTCAGCCTCAGTGAATAGAGCAGCTGACATGTTTAGGGGACCGAGTTTGTTCGTTTCCTCAGCGTCATACTCCGATGGTAGGTTGGCTTCAATTATGAACTCTATGATTGATGAAACGCACTCCTGTTAAGATGGAATATACGTTGAGTTAATATAATAGGACACACAACCACGAATCATGATCAGGATGAATCTATTTCCTATATTGACAACGAACAGGTCTTTATCGTCGTAACTAATATTATAATATTGAACTTACCCTGTCAAACCGACCGTACACATCTTCAAGCCTTGGATCAATCGGTTCGTACTTCCTCAATGCGAGCATCTGAAGGATTTGAGCGACTTGTATCAGATTGAAACTCGCAACTGAGCCAACAGGAACGTCAGTTATTCCGTGAGGTTCTGGCTTCACGATCGCCGGGCAAATAAATAGTGTGAAGACGAGGTCCGTGCAGATTGTGAACACCTTCAATGTCAAAACACATGTTGTATACTACTAATCATTGAGTATGTAGTATGCATCTATCCTATAGGACTTTTGAAAGGGAACACTTCAAGTGTTCAGACCAGAGATGGTGGCCCAGAGGACACTTGATTTCTTCTCTTTTCCTGCACAAAACAAAATTGTGACTCAATGTTGTCCAAAATGGAAGTTAATAAAGCGTTTTAAATATTTTGTGTACTGATGGAAGGACCAAATCGTCTATTGCTGCGACTCAATAAATGAATGAAAAAGAAATGTGCTGTGCGAAAGAAAACTTTACTATATTGAAAATTTCGACTTTGGTTTAAACATCAAAATTTAATTCGATTATAATAATCTTGATTTATTTATTTTTTAATGAAAATTTTAGAGATTAAGAGTAATTCTCACCTCTTTGTCCGTGACTGATTTCGCCTTAGTGAGTTTCACGTAGATTTGGTTAACCAGCCAGAAAACGGGGCTAGGAAAGGAGTGCAAGTTTTCTCTGATAGAGTCTATGAAGTTTTGCGTGATGTCAACGAGACTTTTGACGGTGGTGGCCCGGTGGGTGGTCAGATCGACCTTATTGAGTTCGTCCCCCGTGCCCAGCAACCTTGACCTTTCTTCCAGTCTGGGAAATCAAAAGAAATTCTAGAAGCCAACAAACTCGTAGGGTGATACAAATTGAAGAGAATAACAGAATAGTCGCAGAAAATTTAGAAAATGGAACAAAATTAAAATGAACAGCAATACCAGCAATAACAGCAATGCATTTCATTAAAAACCAATTTAATATGATGGACCACACTAGGCACATTGAAATCGTATGTTCATATTTCTCCAAAAAATGAAAGGTATGTCAGGTATGGGCCAAAGTTGGTAATTTGTATTAACTAAATGAAAGGTATCACTGCTGATTTAATTCTAACGTTACTGATGATCGGAGGGATCTAGAAGCACACGAGTCTGCTTGTCATGACCATTGAAGGGCCAGGGTCAAGTACACATATTTTTTGTTGGAATGAGGGTATAAGAAGCTACAGAGCACATAGCAGCAGGTCTACAGGGTGGTGGCAAGAGTCCTCCTAGTGAGAACATAAGGTAGACCAAATATCATTGTCATCGGGTGAAGACATTTGGCTCGCAATGAACGAAGAAACGAGAAGCCCCCAAATGTTTCAAGAGGGGAAATTCAAGCCATTTCCTATGAAAAAAACCGCCACCTTAAAGGCTGGAAGTGCCTTCCAAGAAGCACATCAACTTGTAAAGAAGAATTGATGGATGATGTGCCATGTCTTCCATTGACAAAAGCCATGCCATTTCGACAATAGGTACCTATCATGAATACAAATGTCATGTTGGACGAATTTCTAACCAACGATCACTTACCTGATGGCAACTTTTTCAGGGTCAACATCCAAATAATTTTCATCCATCATTAACAGCTTCATGATGGGTTCATGTAATGCAGCTGTGAGGAAAAGTTTGGCAGAATACAAGTTTTCATGGAAAGCCGAGTAGAGGCAGGAGAAAGCACAAGCACCGTGTCTCAGTAGCCTGCACAAAACAAAACAGCCATTTTGTGAATTTCGAGTGCACAACGATGAATGATTCTTTTCGCACTGAATTTCTGCGCAACTTCAATGGATATTTTACAAATATATTAGATAAATGAATATATTATTTGAGTTTTATTCGGTGATGGACTGTACGTGAAGGTTATATTAGACGATTGAATCAGAAAAGTTTATTATTGTGTGCATTTGACATGGGAAGTCCTCTATGTTCCTCACCACTCACCATTAATACCTGAGTACTGGCAAGACAAACAAATTCCTAAATAATAATGGCAAGATATAAGATGAATACAGAATAATATTTTCGTTGAAATCACCTTCTAGGGGTCTCAGATTCAATGAGCTGGAGAGAAATTAAATTGGAGAGTATTTTGAGCACAACGCTTCTGTCTTTGGGGAGAACGCAGCTACTGTAGAGGCCAGCAACGAGGCTGTAGATGAGCGAAGAAGTTTCTTCGGGAACGCACCTATCTCCTTCGACGAGACACCTTGACACCATTTCAGGGTTGTCACGGAGAGTTCGTAGAAGTTCCCCATAGCTGTGACATTTCTAGGTTTACAGACGTAAAATATACATTTAGCCAGCACACAACTCCTGACAATCAAATACAGCAAACAAAACTTCAGATTTCAACACATATAAACTGATTACATAAAGACCTGCCTGGGATACATAGAAACCATCACCACCACGGAAAAGCTTCAAACATTGGTCTATCAGAAACTCCGACTTACCTGGTAGCCAAGGATGCTGTGAGCATCAATGAATTTGGTGGCATCGAGAGATCTGGCTTTCTTGCAGCAGTTCGCAGGTGACACCCGAGACACCACAAGCCGGTTCAAGTTTAGCCTTTGGTGGGAGGTGATCCATGCTAACTGTGCCAATCTCGATGAGGAGTACACAACCTGGAATGAAGTGAATAGAGCATAAAGAGCGTTTCCTCTCCACACTGGATAACTCCCTTCATTTCAGCAAGACGTTGAAATTTGATCAGCAGAATGAAATTGCTGAGCCAACCGATGCAAAAATCTTAGCTCGTTTGTCCATATTGCTTAACTACAGGACTCAACCCTAATTAGTACTAACGCAGGGAACGCATAACTTCAAGCATTGGGACCAGTGAACAATCCAACCATAGTGTTCCGACTTCCTAGAGATCATTAGAAACTCAATTTTATGTAACCCATAAATATAAAATGTATGTGGTCATTCATAATTTATCTAACTCTAAAACGGAAACGGAAGATGTTAGATGAGGAATGCGGTGTTATTTTCGATGTTTCAACAGGAATTCAGATACTAACTCGTCCAGTGCCAATCTTAAATTTTCTTCGCACAAATGCTAGGTATTAATCAATCTAATCTTAGTTCCACATTTATCTTTATTATCTACTAACCTACTCACAATTCTAGAAACCCCAAGATCGATAGGCTGATTAGTCTCTCCTATTACAAGTAACTTAGCTTTTAATGCATGATATTATGAGTCTTTGCCATAACCCACACATAATAAGCTCTCAAGTTTTCCCCTGTCATTCCATTTTTTTCGTTTGGAATTCAAAAATGGGAATTATTCTGCTCCTCGCAACTGAGGAGGTTACATCATTCGAGATAAGTATGGGTCGAATTTGATTAGCGTAGGTATGGGTAAAGACTAAAGGAAGTAGATAATCTATAGAGCCCTGCACTCATCCATTGTTGAACCAAGGCTGTCAAGGCTCATTCACAAGTAGTTTCAAAGTGAGACTTGTCACGCAGCTGACAAGTAACATTCTACGAATATCCTGTAGGTATGTCCTTGGGGTAATTTTACGTAGAAATGAATTGGAACAACACAACTAACTTTCTCATTCAAATCCTGAATGAAGGCTTGCTCGGAGTTGATGAAGAGTCGCTCTCTCCGGAGGTGGGAGGCAAGTTCTGGGATGTCCCACATCTGGGGGGAAGTTTCCATCCCTTCCTGAAGAGGGTTTTCACTTTTTGGCAAATTCAATTTTCAAAGAAGATCCTAATGGGACACAATCACGACGCGAATAGGAACACGAAAAATTTCGATCACATTAGTCCTTCACCGTGCACTTCACTTTGCTATTATTTCCTTCACTTCAAGAGGTACCCTGAATTTCTTGGGCGATAACACGAATCGAATGGATGTCGTTGACAACTCCAACCTCGCACATCAAAAACATGCAACTCCTACGAATTCGACGATATAGGAGAAATTGGGCGAAGACAAAATCGTCAAAACATGACAAAACATTGTACCATGGATGTAAGGAAGTAAGCTACGAAGCTACAATTTGCTATCACCGTTTCTTCGAATTTCGTACATATCAATGCTAAGTAACCACCCAAGAAGGAAATCGTACTCTGTGGAGGAAGGTTTCAGGATAGTTTCTTCTCCTTCCAAGCTTCCAAATATAGTATCCATAGCCTCATTGGTGAAACCTACTCTGTGGAGGTAGGTTTCAGGATAGTTTTTTCTCCTTCCAAGCGTGGCGAGGACCCAAAATTTGAAAAATGTTCTCTCATGGACAGAAAAATAAATAACATGTCCTAATGTTTGAATTTTGAAATTGGCAGTGACATATTATTATAAGGCCAACAACTGTAGCTTGATCCGTGTACCGAAATAATTAGTGGCGCCTTCGTGCTTTATTATTGTGTATAAATATCTGTTCATTGTCTGTTACATCACTAGGTTTGCTTAGGTGGTGTAACCCATGATACTTCACTGCTCTGTGAACCTGAACCTTCCTGTGGTAAGTAGTACTTACTAAGTACCATTATGTGGTCATCTTCAGCAGTTCCCCCGTGTAGAAGTCTGCAGCACACACTTGAATTCATAGCAGTCAGAGTGGTAGTGCCATTTCCATAATCACTATTATGTTTCCTATTTTGTTCGTGTTCGTGCATTAGCCTGAGCTTCAAATTGGCTCTACGTGTTGCTCTGTTAGTTGTTGGATACTACCCAAACTGGCCTAGATTTCATTTGGTTTTGTACTCCTAAGCATATAATTCAGCTGAGTTGCCTCTTACGGATGTCCTAGTGGCCAGGGTATCAAGTAGGTATCAAGCATCAAGTAGGGTATATAAGTAGGCAAGCATCAATACAACCGTGATAAACCCAAAGGGTTATTTTTATTACAAAAAACGTCAAAAGTTTAAGGAGTGAGGGAACTCAGCGCTGTCTAGTTTTACGTACTGTATTACGGCTAATAAGTTACAAATTCTTGTCCCTAACTTCGCTACCCCCTTATGAAAAAAAGATCCCACAACATTTCTTATAATTTACCTAGTTGATGTACTCATTTCAGAACTTTAACGTCCCATGATGGAAAACGACCAAGAACCAAGTTCAGCTATGGAAGAGGTAGATCAAGAGATAGACAAAATTCTGTGAGTACCAATTTTACTAAGTAAAGTACAAGTCTTGTTCCTCATCTGTCTGATGAGGATTGTGCGGCTGGATTGAGTGATTCATTGTTTTTAGTATACTAAAGCCCATTTTCATTCGTATAACCATTTTTAATGTCGATTGGTTCTGATAATCCATGGTACCTTCTTGCTGATTTATAGAGCCCAGGCTCCACCTATTTCAGCTACATCATTCGAAAATGCTTGTGAATACATCGACAATGAATCTATCGCTTTCAAGATGTTCCGAAACGAGTTTTCCCACCCTGCCATGATGGCCGCAAAAAGCAAGAAGAAGCTGAAACGCATGGCTCAACAGGTATTTCGTGTTTCAAATGAGGCTTCAAGATTGATGTATTCATTATTTCAAGGGTCAGGGGAAAGAGTGTACTGAGTCATTTTTTCTTGAAATTGAGAAAAACGCATTATATTGTTTCAAACTTTTACAAAGCACACACCTTTCGTAAACAAATTTAAAAAAATAAAATAGGTAATTAAAAGACTAGAGTGGGTTTTCCCCATTTCTGACACCTTCCTACGATGTAGTTTTTCGCCCTGAATCCAATGATACCAATATCTCAATTTCGAAAACAAAATGACTTAGTACGTTCTTTCCCCTGAACCTTCATTTATTGTATCAGTTATTTCAACGAGATTTTCTTGTTACAGCTGTTGCAGGGAAAACAACCCATGGAGCGCTCTGCGACTTACTTTGTTCCTCTGCCGAGGAACCGGTCTCGATTCACGATCAAAGAGATGAATACTCTGTATGCCGTTTACAATTCCAGCTCTATCCCATCTCGTTGCTCCACCGAAGGAGCAACGAATTCTCAGATTCTTGTGTACTCTGTATGTATTCGAACTTACAGTTCAGTGAAGTACTGCTACAAAATTTTTATTTCTATCTATCCACTTAGTTTACAATTCCATTTGTACAGAAGTTGCTGGCTGACATAAAAGTTGAAAACGATGAGTACATGCAGCACATAAAACGCCGCTGGTTGGAAGAAAGTTGGTCACGTGTTAACGTCATTAAAGAGGAAGTTACGTTGTTTGTCTCCACTTGGTGGGAGGTGAGTTGTGTTCTATTCATGTACGTACATTATATATCAGTAGCTATGGTTTACAAAAGTCAGGGTAATACGTTTTATCAAAAAAGGCAATAAGTCAGGGAGGAGTCGGTACTCACACGTGGATGTTCTGCCTCTTGGCTAGTTTTGTAAATGAATTACTTACAAAACCTCATGTTCCGCTTGAATGAATTCGTTCAGCTTGAAATTCCACTTTTTGGTAATACATTCTTTCCAGTTTTATGTTGTAGGAGAAGCTTGTCTCCCTGTCTCAAACTTTGTCACTAATGAAACATAAAAACGAGGTTTTGAGCTCCTCAGAAATCTGTTTCTGCTGAACTAGATTTTATTTTACCTCGTATCATAATAATGCGTTTAACCGGTTAAATTTACAATAAATTAACATAATTCTTTGGTTTGGTTACAGGCTCGGCTAAGCCGCGTAAAACGTTACGCTGAAATGTACTCGAGACTGTCATCAATACCACTGACACCTTCAGAGCTTGAAGGGAAGCTCACGTTCCTGAAAACCCTCGGAAAATATGTAATCATACACATCTGATTGGGTTTTATATGGTTAAACACATGTCTCGATTTCTTGAACCATGAAATTTAGTTTGGAATAATACCAGAAAGCATGTTGATGACCGATGCATACAAATCTCTATTAACATAACTGACTATGATAATTCCATGAAGTACCTATTTTGTAAAATGTGCAACAAAAAAATTTTTATCTTTCTGTTGGGTTTATAGGTTCTGGGATTCCGTTTTAATAACCATGACATGAATCCCACTGGTCTCATTGGTTCCTACCTCAAAGGTCCTATTGCCTAAATCATAGAAATCAAAACGTGCGGTTTGACCAGAATTTCAAGCTCCTCGTGAGCATCTTTTTCGTGTCTTAGCACTTTTTAGCTCTAAAATCCACTTTTTGTGTTTTTCTAATATGTAGAGGAATGTGACAGAAATTCAGAACCAAAAGTACTAGTTTGAATAGACAATAATTTCCTATTATAAATGAAAGGAGTTCCAGCTCCTTCGATGACGTTCCAAACATCTGTCACTGCTTTGGTCAACAGACGCATTAATATTATGGCCACATACCTGAATTGACTGGTTATTCTGTCTTTTTAAGGGCTTACCACATTCATTTATATACTTCTCAATTTAGGGTAAACCAACGAGGTACTACAGCAACGTTAATTCCAGAAGACCTTACTCCCTATCTGTCGTACGTAGAGAGTTATTGAAGGCAGAGCGTGACAAAGTCAAGCAACAAAAAAAATCCTCATTCACCGATATAAATCAAGAAGGTAGATATTTCTATTAACATTGTTACGTTATACGGTGTAGTTTTGTTTATTAACTCATACTCTCACTTTTTTTCCGCTTGCACAGTCTCTGATGACCCAATGGCTGAACGCTATGCTGTGGGCCACAATGTTCAAATAGTCACTACGCCAAGTGTCCTGGGAGCACTTGTGGCCAACACTCCTGGAACTTATGAAGAGGATTGGTGCATTCCTTTTCAAATCAAAGTATTCAACTCAGGTCAGAATTTGTGCCATGTATTTAGTGGCCTGTAGATCTTATTTTGGATCCCCTCCCCCCTGGAATTGTAGTTAATCCTCAGTATTTCACATTCTCCAGGAGACCAGAAGAGAAAAATAATTTTCATGGATAAGAAACTCCCACCCAAGGCGCTCACCATCTCGGAGAAAAATGCAATATTCTTCAAGGCGGCAGTAAAGGCTATATTTATGAAATCCCAAAGCAGGTTGGTGTGTACAAAAATATCTTCGATGCGGTCGTATATTTCGATGTAACAGAATATCAGTTACTCCATTTTTGCATTCAAGCTTGAAAATTATTAGTCTGATTTTAAAATGACAAGATTTTTTCAAAAATTGTGAAAAAAACTTTGTCATTTTAAAATCAGATTAATAATTTTCAAGCTTGAATGCAAAAATGGAGTAACTGATATTCTGTTACATAGAAATATACAATAATGCACCTACTTCTGCTATAGCTTGGCTGCAGTTAATTCCAACGATGACCAGGAAGATGAGGAATCAGACGAAATGAGTAGCCCATCTTTTGTAGAGGTGAGCACATGTGGATAGTACAAATAATTCAGGTATTTTCGAAATTCGCTTCCTTATAATATCGACCATTTTGTTCGTCTACTCAGAAAGATGATGATGTGTTCTCATCCAAGAAGAAGCCTATAAGAAGAGAGGAAGTCAGTTACGATTTATGGGAGTTCAGTTCGGTAGAAGAGCAAAGCGCTCTCTCAAAGCACCACCGCAAGCCGTTCAAACTCCTTCTTAGAACTACAACTAAAGGCACAAACGTGAGTATTTAACAGCAGATGTCGGTTTTTTCTACTCTGATTCTCCAGATTGACAAAAAACAAAGATCTGTTTAAAAAATCCACATTTTCATTTAAAGTCTAAATTAAACTATTAATTGCCCTCTAAGCGTTTTAGTTCTTGCAATAGTTGTTTATTGTGTAACATCACCTATTATCTCCTATTTTCGTAGATTAATGGGATTTATTCATATGCACAGAAATTTATAAGTTGAACTGGCACCACCATTACCAACATATTTTGTGGAGTTTGAAAATGAAGCATTCCAAAATAAATTTTTTTTACAGAATTATACCAAACCAGTATTATTATTATTTTCTATCAAGTATACACTTTTACTAGAGCTAATAGTGTTTGTACCAAACCTAGTAAACCAAAACTTAGTACCAACATAATATGTAAACTATGTATTAGCTCCATAATGAAAAGGTGGGGAAACTTACCATACCTGAATTCCAACGTAAAGCCCTATTTAATCAAAACTTTATACATTTTCTTTCTTTTTTCAGTTTGATTCCCAACAGAGACTGTTGCCGTGTGTAATGACTTGCAAGTTGGATTATCAACCTGAATATGGGGCATCGGTAGTGAGCTTCAGTGAATTGACGAGAGATTGGTTGAACCTCCATTTACGCCCAGACTCCATCTTGCATCGTGGTAAGTACGATGAAAGTGTCTTCTTCATAACCACAACGAGTGTTACAATCGGAAATGCACGAAACGTCAGGTAGTATCCTTGAACTTGTGTAATCAGTACACTAGTATACTTGGCAAACCTTGTATCTCGAAACAAAAACAAATGTTACAGGAGAAACAAAAAACTTATTGTAACTCATCGAAATGAAGATTGGCATTGCCCTAAGCCACCGTTGCTCAAGTTCGAGGTTTTGATAATGACAAAAGTATAAAATAGAAAAATGTATTAAAGTTAAGAGGTTATCATCTTTAAAGAACGGAGAGATACGGAGGTTGTCAGTAACGTTACTGCCTAGTTCTGCCGTTAGAATGAAGAACAGCTCACCTCGAAATTTTCGATTTTTTTTTTTTGTTTACGTAGGTACTAATCCCTATATTTTTTACCTTATTTTTTCAACGGTGAAATCGAAATTCGACCCGGAAGGGGTTAAATTTGTAGGGGGTATAACCAAAAATGTGCTCGATTTGGAGAAAAAACACCTCACCTACGTGTTTTTTAGGTAAAACACCTCAGCCTCGCACTTGAAACGCCTCACCTTTATGTTGTTCGTTGCCTGTTTTGGAGGAAAAACGCCTCAGCTCGTTGAAAATTCGAGCTGAGGTATTTCTTGTTCAAACTGTAGGCTTCAAATTCAAGGTGAGGCGTTTATTGGCTACCGCAATTGTTTACTGGCTAACCAATTGTTTACAGAGCTGATCGGGGCTGAGGCCTTCTTTCCATCGATCTTTCGAAGAGAAAATGAGCTAATATAATTATTCAGATGACTCCAAAAATTAAGATGGGAGGGTTGGGGGGCCCAACAAAATACATTCCATATTAAGTAGGTAGGTATGCGTAATATTTATAAATAGTGCCAATCATCATGGTTTTGGGAAGGTGTGAAGTCATGGTATCGAAATTGGAAGAAATGGGATCCTTCCATCTATTAGGTACTTGCTCGAGATGGAGGAGAGAACTGGGGTTGGTTGCTCAACACCGGCGTACATACTGTTACAGTCTGTCGTCATTTGGGGAGAGGGGTCCAACAATGGAAGAACCATCCTCAGGTAAGTTGGTAATTAATGGAAACATGAAAACCCATAGTATCTTAATAATGCAATCACGTAGAATTTAAAAAAAAAATAACGATTTATGATTAGGCACCTACTTACCTACCTTCCTAATTAATTAGTAATAATTTTTATTTAACCCAGTAGTGCTCAGAATAGAAAAAAAATTGTTTTTTCGTGAAATTCCGTTTGCATTTGTTTTAGTTGAGACTCTTGATGCTATACAGGTATATAAAAACTTCATAATACCATTGGTAGCTTTTTTATGGCATGTGACATATATGTCACGTTGAGCACTGCATTAGGGGTCTTTTCGTCAGGAAGATACGAGGGAAAAAGAAAAGAGGCGTGGAGAAAATTTCAAATGACCAATATTTATTTCCAAAAAAAAACGTTACTCAATAAAAAATGTTATTTCAAAAAAATTATTTATCAATATTTGCTAATTAGGTACCAATCAGTCGAATAGCACTGAACTTTTACCGAGTGTGGTACGGACCAAAGCAATCGATGCATAAACCCACATAGCATTTTTCGCAGTAATAACTGGAAACAGTTTTGCAGTTGTTGCCTTTACATCTTCTTCTCAGCCCGTCGGGGATTTTCTTGATGAGATGATCGACTCGATCAAACCTTGACTCATCCAGAGATCGTCTCGCGGCTGGTCCAGTCGCCTTTGCAGGAGTTTGGTACTGCTTCAAGTAGGTCAAAACAATTGTTCTTCTGAATTCAAGGTGAGAGATTGTATGTCCCATCTTGCGATACAGCACCCATGCGTTCTGGAGTAAAACATTCAGATGCCATGCAATCAATGGCCAATACCATTTCCGGTTGCGAATGCGGATCCTGTAAAGATTTAGGTTCTGATCCATCCGATCAGTACCTCACATTCCTTTATTATACTCTGCGAAAACAAATGGACGAGGAACTTGTATTTCTTTTTTTTCTGCAAAAGAATATCTTTCTACATTGGTTATCGGAGCAACTCCATGAGTATTAGAGGCAACAGCGACCACCGAATTGTCTCTCCACTTACAAAGGAGTACAAGGAGTGACGTGGATGGTAACTGTGAGGGGTTCTGCAGATCCGGAAATATCACGGATTGACTATCATCATTGCTAAGAGTATTGCAAACTATTGCAAAGTATTGCTAAAGTATTGCACCTGTGTACAGTTGTCCGTCCTTGGTTCTCACTTCATCATCGGCTTGCAACTGTCTTCGACTGAGGTTTCCTAACTCCCCACCATCTTCATCACCAGAATCTTCGTCACTCAAAACATTGATATCGGGAGGCGCAATGAGAATGTCCCTCTCAAAAAACTCGTCGGCATCATCAAGAAGAAGGTCGATTGCCTCCTGAACGGATAAACCAGGGCGAACAATCCTCCCAAGTGCTCTGAAACAATAAAAAACCAGTATTATTGCTGCCTACCTCATATAGTCAGACTAGTGCTTAGCGTAACATATATGTCACACTTGAGTAAATAACGTGATATTTTCACCAGTAGCCTAATGTATACTCATATTTCACATTAATTCGATCATTCCATATGTATAGATACTAAAATTAGCTGACTTATAACAAAATAAAGTTTGTAGTAGGAGAAATACTCACTCTTTATCGACGAGATCCATTTTCTTGATATCCTTGGACGAAAGGTATAAAACAGTGAAGAATGAAGGTAAAAATACCGATGCACGGGGCAACTGCTCGATAAAAACTGAAACATAACTGGTTCGTGGAGTACGAGAGAAGTCTAGAAGATCAAAGTCTACTGTTGTTTACATGTCAGCTCGCTTTGATTGGACGCCTCTACCCGTGACATATATGTTACGTTGAGCATTACTGGGTTAATTTATAGGATTTGTTTAAGGTACCTCAAAAAGCAGCTTCCAAATGATCTTTTTGAAACTGAAACGCCTCACACAGAGGTGAGGTATTTCACCTCCAAAACCATAGCGAACTAGTGGCTCAAAAAGCCTCAAGTGTCAATAATCGATGAAATTGTCGATTTTTCTCGATTTCGTCTTATGTTCAGTTGAGTTTCTATCGATGTAGGATTACCCCCAAAAACCTGGGTCGTAATAATGTTCTGGAGTGAACTTATAGCGAAGTTCATACTTTGAAGCTGATTTCTGAAAATCGCACTTTTCGAGGTGAGGCGTTCTTCATTCTAACGGCAGAGTTGATATTAAACGAGGTTTTCATACAGGTCTCCAGGGGGCAAAAAATTCATTTTCCGCCAAAGTTCGGACCACAGGACGATGAGATACTTGGTTTTCTTTCAAAGAATGCAATTAAAAGAATGACCAAAAACCAAGATACGAGGTTATTATGTGATGCGATTTGTTCTTTGTGCTCACACAGTAAGAGTGGATCCCATCCAAGGAGATGCTTTCATGGTGGAATGCAAGACAGCCACAAGTGTTGCCAACGAATGTGTGCGTTTGCATTCACGTTGTGTTCGCCAGCAGTTGTCGGTAATTCAAAACTTGTTTGACCACGTCAGTCAGCTCCCTCCGGGAAATTACCTTCTGAATCACAGCCCGAAGGACAAAGGCTTCATGTTTGTTTACCACGAACAGCAGGACAAACAGTGAGTTACAATTGTTCCTAGGTACCCTTAATTACTCAACAAACGAATGTAACTACCTAATCAAAATTGATGCTACTCCGCATTGAATTGATGCTTGGATATCATATTGATGATCGCGCGGAGGAGTACCTAAGAAATTGCTGTCAATCGGTTTTATCAACTAATATCTTCCCTACGTTGAGTATATTGTCGATTCCAAAAACGTAATTTTGTAAATAATTGGATTGATTTTTTATTTAATTTCTTCCTACATTTAATATGAACATTTACGTGGTTATGAATCATTCTTGCAGTCGCCGTCCTGTAAGGAGTTTAATTTCTGTGTGTTATCAACAGGAAAAGGGCTATAACGAACCTGAACATTTGGCAAGACTACAGTGAGATAGATACCATGGGACATGCTGAACAGCTAGCACCCTGGATTGGCATTGACCCAACCGTCCTCACCCCGACACACCACAGTCTCAAATGGATTCCATGCGTTTTTCCACCTGTCAAAAATGTATCCCACAAGAAAATACTACGCGAGGGTGAGCCTGTGCATGAGCTTGTGCTTTTCAATTCATCCCTGGATAAGAGAGAGAAAATAATGGGGAACCTACGTACTACTCTTTATTTCTTAAAATGAAACATCAAAATACTCAATGGAAACTTCCTGTTCGGTTGTCGATTCATGTTTTATTCATTTATTTTTTAATTATTTTAATCCTTGGTAAGTTGTTTGTATATGAAAGTATTTTACTTTCCCAACCTGACCTTGAGGTAGAAAGTGTCTTTCGTGAAGATGTAATATTATTACATCTTCATTAAGCTTATTAAGCTAATTTTTGAATTGACCTACCAACCCAGTGGCTCGGCCAACTTAGAACTCCTACTTTAACATGACATACATTGTATACTCAACCGAAGGCAGAGGCCAAAAACATCAGACAACGTACATTTGACGACACTAGAGGTCAGCAGAGTGCTGCTTTTTGGCCTCCTGAGTGCGGCTTTGGCACAGCTATCCTAACTTGCCCGCTTTTTATTAATGAATAAATTCCTTTATAAATGAGTTAAAAATTTTAGTCGGAGATCTTATAATTTATTGAAAGTCTAAATAAATAATATTAAATGAAATGTCCTTTAATGATTCAAAAAAAGACTCATAGATGAGACTCCTAGATCTAGGAGGCGAGCAACAGCTCCAGCTTTCAGGGGCTGCTACTGGTTAAGGCAGCTTTTATTGAATGTCTAAATTTATTATAGAAGTTTACTACATTTATTAACAGATTTGGCTCTCAATATATATTTTTTTTTTTTAAATCGTTGTGATTTGCATACTTGGGTTTTTGGCAATTGAGTTCGACAACCATTAAATTAGACCAACGTCATGAGTCCCCCAACCCTATTTTTGTGTTTTGGAGAATACTCGGAAATATTTAGAAACTAGCCACTTGATAATCGATTTTGGTACATTCCAGACGTCTATCCTAAGAAGAAGAAGAATAATAATAATAAAACGAAGACTGATCCTACAAAAAGTGAAGAAGAAAAATCAACTAAGGGAAACACGTCAAGGGAAACATTGGAACAGACTCAACCCAGTGTTGATGATTCCAGAGGGCTGTAAGTCCTGGTGACACTGTTATCAGCTTCTTTTTCCCAGGGTGGAATGTCAAAACGTGAAGTTCATTTCTGGCATTATCCAAACGTTGATTACCCAGCTTTAGTTATGAACAGTAATGTTGATTTCACCTTATTCGATTTCACCTGACAGTGTGTTTTAATAGTTTTAATTTAATAAATAATTTTTATTACAGGGTGTCTTACGAAGGAGTGTTCAACTGACCAGCTCGATGTGTTATCCCCTCTGTCTATTGTCTCCTGCATCTGACTCAAAGAAGTGACTAACGTACATTTAACGTACATTGAGTTATTTTTGTTTTAATCTAACTAGTGAGAATCCATCATTAGCTCGACGTTTGTTTGGATTCATAAATATAATATATTTATGATAATATTATTGGAATTATCCAGCTCATCCTTAAGACTTAACTATCCAGGCTGTGATATATAATTAGGTATGTAGCCTCCTTACGACATACAGTTTGATCAGCTGATTTCCATGCTATTCACTGTAATACATGAAGCTGTAGTTTGGTATGTAGCCTCCTTAGGACACTAATACACAGAATATGCATATGATCAACTAAGGGGCTCCTACACCTAATTTCTAAAAATTTTGTTACACGGAAAAAAAATTGTAACGCGATACCAACAGACAGCTACGGGCAATTATTATCAACACTCTTCGATTGAGTTATAACGGCCCCATTTCTCTTACACAATGCTAAGCAATTAGAAATATACCTACTTAACAGGGTTGCCAACTCGCTGGCAGAAGAATACAGCTGGCGTGGTTGATGAAAATCCTCACATCTGGACTCTCGCGTAGGTAGCTAACACCTATTCTGCAGTAATTAGGCAGGTACTTACCTATCCTACCCTGAAATACGGGACGCATTGAAGTTATTTAATTTTGTTTTACTTGAGACACGAAACGCATTGAAGTTATTTAATTTTGTTTTACTTGAGACACGAAACACATATTTATGGGGAGAAAATCAAACCTATCCATGTATCAATGTATCTGCATGTAGTGTAGATACTCAACATCTACTGATTTGCTTAGCGGGTTTCCATTGAAAATTCAATTTTTCGATTTTGTAATGGTCTTATCCTTGAAATGAATCGGCAACGAAAATCTGACGAGTGGATGTACTTAGATAAGGATGTCGGTCCAAAAAAGTTAGCCAAGTGCTCTGGCAACACCATAGGAAACCAACCATGGTATACCATACATGTACTCTACCTACGGTTGACATACAGGCCTAATATGAAAAGAAAACGCAGTTGAACACACTTTAAAGTTACAGTGTATGGTTTAACGTATTCCAAGCTGCCTCAACCTACAACGTGAATAGTAGTAAGATCTTTATTTTCGATAGTCCCTCTCGATAGTTTCCCATCACTATCCCGAAAGGAGTAGTTTCCCGATCGCTATCGAAAATAAAGATCTTACTACTACTCACAAATCAAATTTTGATCATTTCGATGTGAAAACGTCACTTAGCAGTAACTGTGGAATAACTGTTATAACTTGACTCGATTTTTAACCAGACCACATCCTCTTGTGCACTGAATCGATTGGTGAGCTTTGAGGTTGGATTTTTTAATACGAAGTTGATATTGAATGAAATTTTTATTAATTTTTACACAATTCTACGCCTCTATAACGTGATTGAAAAAAAAAGAAGAAATTGCGTCACGTTTATTTGAACTAATATTATCGTGAAAGTAGATTTGATTTCAATGCACATTAAGAAGAAAACGTAAAACGGAGAGACCCTCGTGAAAGACATTAGAATGTCTTTGCTTGCCACGCCAGTTATTGTGTAATTTTTCAATTTTCCTCTTCTTTTTGTTACAAGATTTTATAGTTTTATAGATAGGTACCAGAACCACTCGTAGTTTTGTTGCTGACTACATAGTTTTCTCTCATTTTTCCATCCTGTACAGCTCATCTGCAACTGAAGGTACGTGCGTCTAGTTAACATGAAACTTTTTTTAAATTAAATATGACGATTCCAACGAGCGGTGAACGATTACCGGGGGATGGACACAGATGGAGTTACAATTACTTAGTTACGGATTGGTTGTACGTGAAAATCATGCTAAAAGGATGATGTCATAAAATCGTTACACAACATCTGCGGGAGGCCAGCGCAGACATTTTCATGTCAACAAAGTTCTTGTGCAAAGTTAAGGAGCATTTCGTTTAACGTTGCTGAGACTTACTGAAATCTAGATGGAAATCCAAAGGTTCTTGATAACTACGGTGAATTTTGTCAGTTGAGGATATTACAGGAGTTGTGTGTGGCATGGATTCCCAGACCCACCAATTTCGCGCAGAAGTAGCTATTGCAAAACGATTCAACTCAAATCAACTGGATTTTCATCTCAATTTTCGTCAGTCAACATTGAGGTGATAATGAACGAACTTATGAATCTGAACGTATGTACTGTGTTGATAAAAATGAGGGTTGACTATTCATATACCTCAGGAAAATGTTGAAGGGATGGATAAGAAATTACAAATTCACTTTTTAAGTACCTATAATAATTATTCATAATGCAAGGATCGAATACAAATCTGTAAAAAGACACGGCTTCTGACGGTCTCGTACGTTTTTAAAAGAACTGTGCTGTTATGTCACCCTCTTCAATGCCCAGAAGAGCAAGTTCAGACATATCTTCGGGCCGCATCTTGTTTGGTGGTGGAGAGGCACGCGGAGGTGAATCTTCGATCAGTGAATCTGTCCCTGCAGTCCCCTCCTCTTCACCAGGTTTGTTTTCCTCTGTCGACACTTCTTGTTTGTTCTTCTCCGCCTCTTGCATTGCCTTTTTCTTGAGGTGGCGCCTGAGACGCTGACCTGGAGGGTTCTTTTTCTTGGGGACAGATTCGCCATCGGCAGGCTCCGGTGCAATGGTGGTTGGAGGCTGAGGGTCTGCCGTTGTGAGTGGTGGCGGTAGGTTGGGCACAGGAGGTGGCACACCAACAATAGGAGGTGGTAAACCGGGGGGTGGACCGTTAGTATAATCCGAAGGGACGATCTGGGCTCCATACATCATGTGAGGCTGGCCCATGGTGGCCATATAGTTAGCTTGTTGCATGTATGCTTGTTCGTAGTATCCCATCTGGTAGTGGTGGTCCATTCCAGTCGGGGGCTGGTTGTACACGTTCATCATAGGCACTTGGTCGTATGTTTGAGGTGGTGCCAAAGTCTGAGGTATGGTAACTTGCTCAGTTTCAACTATCACAGCCTCCTCAACCGTCTCTGCCTTCTTTTCGGGCTTTTGCTCAGGGAACAGCAGCTCAAGCGCATCTTTAAAGTCCTTGTGCAGCTCTTTCTCTTGAGGACCTTCAATTTTCTCTGGGGCAACTTCTACTTTCTCGGACGGCATTTGTATCTCAGCTACCAAGACTTCATCTTTCACAATTGTAATTTCTTTTTGGGGCTCATCATCGATATCCATGTCCTGCTCCTGTAAGTTATCATCACTCAACCGAGGTTTGACCTCCTGTTTTTCCACTTCACTTACCCAATTGCCCAATAAAGGCGTTTTACTGATGATTAATGTAGATTTTGGGATAAGAGAAGCCTCAAGGCCACTAACAACTTTCTCACTACTATTGTCTGTTGACTCATCCTCGGCTAGCACCGGTACCTCTGTTGTTATACCCGACAGGTTCTGTCCCAATGTAGCCTTCTCTGGTTCCTTGCTGGAACTCGGCCCCGGTTTCTTTCGACCAATGAATGGCATGCGACCAATGAAAGGAAGCTTAGCTTTTGGAATGGTGAAAGAGGTTTTCTTAACTTCCTTCTTCTTTGCAGCACTCTCTGAAGTTTTCTTCTCAAATATCGTCTCAGTTGTTTCTTCGTTATCATCATCTCTGCCAGGCAAATATAATTTCCCCTTTGGCCGTTCAGGTTCCATTTTTCGATCTTTTTCCTTGTTAGCTTCCCTGGATGGTTTGGAGGTGTCTTTTTTTGGTGGCTCCTTTGGTCCATAGTAACCTTCTTTCTGCAATCCAATTCCTATGTATTCTCCCACAAATTGTGGTGTTTCGAATGTGGGGGGTGGAGGAGGTACAGGAGACTTCAGAGTTAGTTTCGAGTTATTTTGTGGCTGTTTGTCAAACCGTGGTACGATTCGTTCAAGGCTATGATCACGATCTCTCCTGTAGTCTTCCCTTTCATTACTAGTATCTTTGTCATTTTTTCCTCTTCGATCGCTCCATTTACTGATCTGTTTCACTTCTGTTTCTCCACCTAAATTGTCGCGTATAGTCGATTTTCCCACGTGTCGCTTATCCTTCTTACCATGATCAGTCTCCTTTTCTCGGTACATGTCATTTGACGACTTTTTCTTCCCTCTGTCCTTGTCCTTCTTCTTCTTCTTCCTTCCTCTCTTCCTTTCACTTCCTGATTCACTTGAGCTACTAGAGGAACTGCTGCTACTGCTACTTTTGCTCCGTCGTTTGTCTTTGGGAGAGTCAGAGAGTTTTGATGATGCTGCTATCATAGCCAGGAGACGATCACTAAGGTTGCCAATGTCTAGAGATGAAGACGGTGCTTTAAGCTCTTTCGGAGGGACAATCTCCTTCCTCCCAGAGGTTTTTTCGTCTCTGCCCCTTGTCTTAGCTTCAGAATTGCGCTCGTAGGCTCTGGTTCGGTCTGTTAACCAATCCACCTCCCAGTGCGGGTTCTGGCAAATGAACTCCTGCAAGAAAATTGGGATAGAATTAGAAGAAACGTGTCCATATGTGTATTTTATAATACAGTAATAACCGCAAATGAGACGATCTACTGAGAGGGGTGACAGAACACATTTTGCTTACAATCGAATGTTATAGTGTAGTGCAGCGTCAAGTGAACGTTTGAAGATTATATACCATAATTAAAATGAGCCTATGAAATTATTGTATTCCGTGATTAACTTGAGGCAATATACTATATTTCAAGTTATAAGCCCAATTTTGAGATTGAAGTAAAATTTTCGATGAAAGATCATCATCTGGCTAAAGCCTCTTCTGTTGTTCAACAACAAAAATGAAAATGTGACAAAACCATTACACAAGTTGAAAATACTTCTCACAAATATGTCTTCATTCAAAACCTCTCCTGAATCTAGTCTTTCTTCATCATTTACTCGACAAATTTGAGGAAAAATCAGGAAGTTGGAAAATACCACTTCCCGTACTTAGTAATTCTTCAAATTATTTTCAGCACTGGTTTTGCAACGATCTTTTCTGGTCAAAAGAAACTTGATCTTACATGGTAAGTGGTGGCGTGCTTGACACATCTCAAATGCCGATTAGCAGTGTCCAGATCGCCCAGCCACATTTTGCATAGCGAACAGTACCAAGCGGTAGAGGGGACCAAAAACTGCACACCTGTAAAATACGTTACAAAATCAGATCTAGATGGAAGATATTTAATATGTTATGAGGAGTTTTGTATCTGACATACCTCCAATTATTGTGTTTTACCCAGAAAGCCCTGATCGAATCCTTACGACTGTTTGAGAGATAACTACAGTTACGAGAAAAAAAGAGGTTTATTTCTGAATCCAAACTCAGTGTGCTTATTAAAAACACGTTACCATTAATTAACGCATGGTGGCAGCGGTAAAACTATGACAAAAGAGAAGAGAAAACGAGCCACGACGAAGGAGGACACGCCAGACATTTCACCAACAAGAAGCGAAGCTTCCAGAAGGAGTGGTGTCCGTCCGACATTGGCGTATTCTTCAGTAAGTGTATGTCCACCAGAAAATTTTTCTTTTAACCCGGGTCAAAAATTTTTCTTTTAAGACAGGGTCAAATGGAGCAACAAGTATTCTCGGTTTAACATTAAATATTAATGTCTACAGCTATAATTGAATAAAATAATAATATAAATTAATTAATAATGAAATGGCTTAATACTAATTTCGGCTATGTAGGTTAGATGAACTACTTTCAAGTAGAAAAGCTAATGTTATTTACCCCGTATGGGCACCCTTCGGCTAGGCGCGTTCTTTATGGACGGGGGACTCTCTTCCCTTGCCTCATTAGCCTTCCACGGGGCCAGCTCATCTTCTGTCTTGGAGTCCTTCGCCTGTTATTTGGGAAGGCAAAGAATGTTGATTAGATGATTGAAAGACGGGACGGTCATATCTGGTGGAACTACTGAGGTTCCCGTGGAATCAACGAAGTTAAGATACTTCAAGGTTGATTAGTAGTTGAAAGGGTGACTGCTGTGACAAGTGGTACCACGTCCTTGTATGGCCCCAATATCTGTTGTGGCCTCCGGCCCCCTTATTTCAGAAGGAAATCAGCCTTAAATTTAACCACATTGAATAAATAAGATTGCTTACAGCCTTCATGGCGGCCTTGTGCTGCTCTGAATGCAGATGAGTCAGGAGCTCTGTGGCAGTTCGAGGGAACAGTTCGCAGACCGAACACCAGTGCAATTCGGGGTCATAGTGAACGATGTTGACATTAGGAAACTCCGCTTTGGCCTTCTCAGCTTTCTTGTGGCTCGGTGACCTCGACTCGCTCCTCTTTCTCTGTAGAAAACGGTAAAAGAAAGCACAAACAACGTCGATTTATTTTTTAAACGCTCAAGTACCACAGCTAGAAGTTGAAAATTAAAACGGTCCATTGCCGCCAGAAAATACCTGGTGTCATTGTCGATAAGGCGAAGGGGTAAATCCAACTTAGAATTTTTATATATATTACAACAATGGGTTCATTGCCAATGTGACCTTCCCGTGAAAAATGCTTAAAAGTTTTAAGTACAACAGAATTATTTTTACAGAAAACAAATGTACTTAAATTTGTCATTTTATTTTACACATAATTAAGTGTATGCATAAATAGTGAATAAATGTCAAAACACTTCCATATAGTCATTTCTGAACCAAACCTTACCTTTTCAGGGATTTTAGGGCTTTCAGCTGAGTATGAAGTTTCTTTCATCAGATCTGCAATCTCGGCTTTGTCCCCGATGATGTTGGAGAGCATTTCGATGACGTTGTCCATTGATTTCAGCTTCTGGAGAATCTCACCCTTGAAAGATGAAGAAGTGTTTCAGACCAATCAAATCGTTTCAAGTCGTATCCCAAAATATTAAAACGGAACGAACGTAATAGGTGATAGAATACGTCGATACTTGAGTTATCAGCTGTCACCCCTCATCCAACTGCGCGCTGTGCCTCATGGATGGGCTAAAAAAACCACCTTTTAATAATACCAACGAAAAAGAAAATTTAAATGTGATTGGATTTCAATTTGGTAACATTGCAGGTTTAAGTACTTACTTGTACGGTAAACAGATAGGTACTTGGATGTTACAAGAACTGCTAGACATACTGCTGATATCACAATCGCCCACCACCCAACATAATATTAGTATCGTTTCAAAGAGTGAGGGATGAGCAGTGAGAGAGGAACTACACCCGTGAGTAGCTCCGTCCTCTTTTGAGAAAACGCACAGGATATGGCAAAGTAGTAGATGGTGAAGAGTTAGGTCCTGCAAGATCGAGGCAAGTCCTAGCCGGTAAAACTATCTTGAAACGAATTATTTATGCTATGTATGAAGTTTCTATCGCGTAATCCGTTGCTCTGAGTTTTCGACCATTCCGATGGGACAATGAGTTCTTTTCAAATCTCCTGAAAAGAGGCCTTGGTTGTCGCTAAATGCAAATTGTCTTTGATAAACAAAATTGTAATTTTCTGCCATATAATGCATTTCCAATGGACAGCAATGGAGGAAGAGGCAATAAGAGCAAAGATGCAACTGAATTAGAAAGCAGCGCTATTTGAGGGGCAGCGTCATCTGTAAGGACCATAGGGAGCCTGAGGTTTACTCGTTTGAGTTATTCTGGTAATGTAATTAATAACTCTAAACACCACAGAATTCCAGTTATTTTGACAAACTGGTCCTATTGTAGATCAAACATAAGCCCATTCTGAGAGGTTGAGTTTTAAAATTTAGAGCTTCTATGAGTGTAAAAGTGTCTAGTTACTATTCATCTTGCCATATCCAGAGCTTCTTTCAAAGACGTCGGTACTTATTGACAGAAAGAAAAACTTCCAAGTACGAGCTCCTACTTCAAGAATATCCCCAAGAAACGTCTCTAAAAGTCTAACATCAAAATTTGCGGCCAGACAAATTTTGTGGGTTGATTTTATTCCCCTGAAAGGAGTTTCTTTCCCAGAAGGATCACGTCGGAACAATGAATTGACTCATTAAAGAACACACATTTATGATCAAGTACCTACCTGGAGTTTGGAGTTTTCTTTGAGGATTCTATCGTTATTGACAGAGTCGTCTGTGAGAAGCTCGCGCTTTTGTTCCTTGAGTCGGTTCAGCTCCCGCGTGAGTGCAATTTTCCGCCTAAAATACTCCTCCCGCTGCACCGCCAGCGTCCTCTTCTGCTGGGCCAATTCCTGTTCAACAGCTGCGAGACACGATATTATTACCCAAATTGGCATACAAAAATATCATCTGAAGTAAGACAAACTAGGTCAGGTATACTCAACAGTAAGGACATCTTGCACATAGGGTACAGAGCCCAACAACAATAATTCCTACCTTCTTTCTTGGAATTCTCAGTAGCTGCTGGCAGATGACCTACCGCAGATGTATCAGAAGAACCTGTGAAATATGATGAGTGAACATTGATATAAATATGATACATACAAGAAAACATTATGCAAAATTATTTTCAAATACTTGCATATTTCGTAGTTTAACCAAGAGACCGAAGCCGCTTTCTGCACTCAACGTTCTTGGGTGACAAAATGTTAATTCAAGTTGCTTCAATATTTGAACAAATACATACTTTTGAATGCCGAATTTGGAGTGATGGAATGTGCTGAGGGCGCGGCTGCGCCAGGATAGACCAAGTTCTCCCAATTGGCTCCTCCAATACTAGGGGGCGGAGGAGCATTCATTCCTCCATAGGTCTGAAAAGGAAGACCGGAGTCTAGTCATCAGCCAAATCACCGCCGAAGAGAAATAATAGATGGAACCAACTAGCAACTTACTTCTTGGAGATCTATGTGGAGATATCCAAACAGTTACAATGTACTCAGCGGAGACACTTTCAATGAAAGTAATGGGTCAATCTTCTCGCAAAATTTTACCAGAATGAAAGATCGTGCCGAGGGTTCTGCCAAAGAGAACTACGGCTCAACTATAGTATAGCACATATTGAAATCTACAACTGATGATATTACACTGAAATATGTAAGTTAGAAACGCAGAACAAGTGTAATTATTCAAGACTCCATAACACCGAGAAGCCATTACAAATACATATACATAATATATTATTATATAATATAATATTATATTATATATATATATTGTTGATCTCTTCAATTGTAGTTTTTTCTTCTTTCTTTCTCTCCTCAACAACCAAGCGAGCCTTTTAAAATACGAGGTTCCTCAGTTGAAATTCGCCAACACCAATCACCGCATTTACTAGTTAATTCAATTTGATTAATTCTTGAAATAGTAGCAACCGAAAACGTGAAATTGAACTTAAGTAAGCGTACCTGTTGAGGGTTGGCCACTGGAGGTGGGAAAGGTGGGTTAGATCGTTGATAGTAAGTAGACTCGTAGCCATTATAATCCCCTTGGTAGTTGGTTCCAAAGGTTTGCTCAGGGAAATTTGGTTGATAACCTCTTTGCTGTTGAAAACGTGAAAACGGTATAGTTTTAGAACTGCAATGAATAACGTCAAAGAGATCACTAATGTCTGAATCTGAAGAGAACTAGATGCTTACCTCAGGTCCCTGGTAAGGAAGAATAGGCTGGGACTCGAAGCCAGTCGCAGGTGGTGGATGGTTGAGAGGCGTTGAACCTTGGAACCCTGGTGGTCTCTGACCAAACCAACCATCTACTGGTGGCCGCTCAGGAAACTGGTTGCCTTCCACCCTGGAACCATGTGAAATAACTCAATGTCTACCATATTTTAATAACAAGCCAATTCTGTTCTTACTGAATACCCAGCTGGTCGAGGGAGTTACTCAGTGAACTGTACAGGCACGAGTTCGATAATATTTTGTATCAATAATCGATAGTAGGGCACTATGTGAGGGGACTTCCAAAACTGGAGTGGAAATTCTTGGATTGGAACACTAAGAACAGCACTATCGTTGCATCAGCCATCACATATCAGGAAAATGTACAAATAGTATGCGAGGTCCGATATGATTCATTCACATCCTACCATTTAAGGATCATCCAGATGGTCATGAAGTGAGAAAAATGAACCGGGAAGGAGGGGAGTTTAATTTTTTGGAATCCCAATAAAACAGGTGTTGTCAAGACTTCACACCTACGCTAGGTTGTGTCCTTGAGTAACTTTCGCTGATGATACAGCATTCACGGCCGAGGGGGACTCAGCAGACGAAGCTGCACACAAACTGCAAAATCACCTTGATAAAGTCGTCTAACGGACCCAACAATGGAGAATCAAACTCAACGAAGCCAAATCTTCATACGTGAACTTTACAACTTTACGTATAACCGTGGCCAATTATGATCAACTCCCACTCATACTAGGGGTGGGGAATAATTAACGTAACCGCTTCAAATAAACTACTACTGTCCAGCAACCTAAAACCAGAAAACCCCTATTACTGTAATAACTCTTTTGAGATCTTGCAAACCTTTCCAGCACCCAACGCGGACTGGAAACCCAGTTGGGCTGGAAAGGTTCCTGATTCGCCGGTAACCTATTACCAAAATAACCCAATACCACAACCTATTACCAGACGGTCGCTGTTACTCGATAACCTATTACCAAGAAATAACCGTATTAGCCATGCCTAACTCATACCCGCAGCAAACACAGCTAAATATAAGGGGTTGACGCTAGATGCCAAACTAAAACGGTTTTAGAGCACGTCAACATTTAAAAAACATCAAGGTGTACTGGTTACTGGGGTGGCACTCAGAACTAGAGGTTCGCAACAAGTTACTGCTGTGCAAGCAAATTCTAAAACCAGTCTGGACGTATGGCATACAAATTTGGGGCTGCTCAAAAAAATCCAACATCCAACACATGAAACTTTCCAAAACAAAGTACTTAGATGCATAGCCAATGCCCCGTGGTACAAAGAAATTACGATCTTCATCGTGACCTGAAAATGGAAACCGTTACCGAAGCCATCAAGAACTATGCGTTGAGTCATGAAGAAAGACTCATAGACATTTAAATCTAGAAATGATCCGAATCTTAGACAACAGAGAAACGGTGCGGCGCGCGTTTGGATCGGACAAAACCTCTCGACTTGTGTACTTTGCGAAATTGAGGACCAAATGAACGGCCCATTGTGCTTGTAATTGGGTCGGCTGATGAGCTGCAACTCATATCATTTCACTGCAACTTATACATGCAAGTGAAGTAGCTAGAAGGTCTTTATGGCTCATGTTTGTCAAAGGGTTGTAGGTTGTCAATGGGACACTCCAATTTGACATCGAGTGTCAGTAACAACTTGGGGTGTCAATGGCACACTTCAGTTTTGAACTTCGTCAGTACAAGGCTTTTTTAGACGATAATAAATTATTGATCTCTTTCCCCCTTAAGTTATCCAACGCAATCGTCCACAAAATCTGATGGAAACTACTCTTGACCTAAAATTAAGTAACTACACGTATGGTAGTTACTCGTACTTACCTTCCAGGTGGAGGGTTAATCGTTGGGAACGCAACCTCTTTGCTGGGTTTCCTGTCTTTGCTGCTTTTACGTCTTGACCTGTATCGTTCCGCACTTCCTTTCCTCGACCTTGACGAAGAGGACGAGCTGCTGCTGGAACTAGAAGAAGAGGACCTCGAGTGCTTGCTCCTGGACCTTCGATAAGGGCGCCTTCTACTACTTTCCCTACTCCGTGATCTGAAACAATCCAAACAGTTCTGTTGAGCCATTCTGTGCTATTAACATATTATGTTATTCACTCATTTCACAGTACTAATATTTAACATGTTCAACAAAATATTCAACTCTGATTGGAGCAGTTTTGAAGTGTAGATGGGTTGTCTGACCTGTATTTTTATGACCACTATTTATCGGTAACATACCAACTTAATCGAAACAGAAAATTACGTTGGGTGTTTCTACTTGAAAAATGGTCTACCTACTCTCAACATACCGGTCCGATGATCAAAACCATCGTCAGTAACAATTAATAACAATATGACGGATTTGTAACTAGCTGGACAACACATGCCTGCGTTTGATAACCCATTCCCTCAAACATCGGTCACATTCAAATCCTGCTGCGCACTCCAACGTTTTTCGCTTTAACCCTTAACGTCCCAAGGTATCCATAATATGGCACATCAGAAGGTCAACTGGAGGTCTCATACCTCAACATCTAATGTGCTACAAAAAGTTGTTTCCCGAGTATAAGTATAAATTCACTATTTCCTTCAGGTGATAACTAGAACATGAGCTAGGTATTTCTCGTACCATGGGAAACTTCAAGTGTATAACTGGATAATCATCTTCAAAGGATCTGAATAGAAATAAGGGTGAATCGAATGGTTTTGGTGCGGAGACGTTGATCGACGAGGTTTCTTTTTCCAAGATCGGAACCAACCTACTTCATCTGTCGACAGAGTGGAGCGATTTCGGATAAGAGATCGCTGCAGTAGGTATGTGGTCTATCAAGAACAATCTACTGTCTACTTCAATCCACGAATGCCAGGTACTTGGATGGACCATTTATGAACCCCATCAGCGTATAGCACATGCGTAGATGAATTATACCTACAGTAGGAATTTTAGAAAAGTAACTACGGGACCACCTGAGAACAAAACCATATTATATCAACTCATCTAGATAGTTTATGACGGGGTGGGGTTTAGTTTATGGGCATTTGAATGGTATAGCGTAGTACCTGCTTTCTGTAATACCAACCTGCTGCTCACACTCCTGAAGTCCGACCTGGCATCTTCCTTGGTACTGTAAGGGCTCCTCCGTCGGCCACCTCTACGCCGACTATCGGTTTCCCCCCTTTCCCTCGAAGAGTCCCTGTAGTAATAACTGTCCTTCTTGTGTTTCATGTTTCTGGCAAACGTCCTAGTTAGTACAATGATTTTTGTCCCAGTTCAAATCACCCAACATTACAAGTTCACTGATGAAAACAAACCGTTTCACAACTTCGCGCTTCGACAACTAACACAAAATATCGATCTGGCGACACATTCACTCAAACACAAGCCCGATTTGCAAAAGCCCACGCGAACCACCTTCGAGAAAATTGCTCTTCAGCCTTTCTGAAAACTGGTCAGTTCAGGACAAACCAAACAGTTTAATTATTTTGTGTTGAGATTCTTGACAATAAAATATTATTTTGATGTGGAATAAAAGAGAATTTCTACAACATTGAAGAAATAAAATTGGGAGTTGCAGCACGGATACGGATGCTCGAGCATACAAAGAGTATCCATACGTAGTAATTCTGTGATCCACCCGCGAGCAATTAGCATCCATATTCCAAGATGGATGCTAATTTCCCTTTTGACGATGAAGTCCATAGCGTTTCATGCCGACAGATCGAGTAGGTGAGTTCTGTTCTGATGGGATGGGACATCGGACCCTCACAATCGATTATGCCATCTTCAGTCTCAACCCAATTTTTTGTTTAATGGAAAATTGGTCGAAATCGTTTGAAACTGCAGAATATCCAAATGTGCAACAAACATTGATAGATTCATGGTAAAAAGAAAAGAAATACTACAGAACATGAAAAACAAACTGAAACTCGGAGATCCTTTAGGAAATTTCACGGTGATCACGAAAGTAGTGAGGAAGAAATGGGGGTTTCAGATATCTGCCTCCCTCTGGCCCCTCTGACGTCATCACCACCTCCCTTCGCTACCACCCGATCACCTAGCCATCCAGCCCTCTGACGTCATACGCTCGTGCGTCATAGGCTCTGACGTACTAGTTGGCCTCCTGCCAGCCGTCTGACGTCATAGGCTCTTAGGGCATACGCTTTGACGTACTAGTTGGCTTCCTGACAGCCGTCTGACGTCATACGCTCGTGCGTCATAGGCTCTGACGTACTAGTTGGCCTCCTGCCAGCCGTCTGACGTCATACGCTCTTGCGTCATAGGCTCTGACGTAGTGGCCCGCCGGTCGCTTGTGTTCTGACGTGATCTAAAGGAAGAGTGAATCAAGGGAACAAATTTTTCCCGTTTCAGTTTATGTGCCAAAGCAAAGACGTGAAAATGTCAAAAGAATGTCAACTCCATCCTGTTGTTGATACAGTCGAGAATTAAATGCTTGCATACGAAGGGCGACAAGTGCGAAAAGGCCATATTGGTTTATTATCTTCGATAGGTACTGAACCATTGGAATAGACCGTGGATTTATTACTAAATGAGCTCATCGCTGAGGACGAGTATGAAGAGGAGGCCAAGAACACCGAACCTCAGCCAAAGAGATGTTGGTTCACTCGTTGCTGATAAATTGTATGTACCTAACTCCGTTCATTATCATTCATTGGCGTTCATGATTTTTACATCGAGTATTTAATACTCGATGTAAGAACCATGAAATAATTTATTTCATTTCTGTCTATTTTTCCACAGAGCATAATGAGACTGAACACATGAGGCTACAGGGGACCTTTTTCGTATGTCGACATTTACAACTAACGCCATGTATTATATCTGCCTTTATGACTATTGTTTTATCTTATTTCGAGTACATTGTGTCTTTGAGTATGTACATAATTTTTTTAATGATATGTTATTGATAAGTATCTTTTAATACATTAATTCTGATAGTTATTACATTTAGTAGGTAGTATGACCTTTTTCGTATGACCTTGTTCTCCGTATACATTCCTACCGAGGTACACATTACAATGTCACAATAGGTAAACCCCCTATTCATATTTATACAGGTAAACCCTTACCACGTCCTTAGGTATTTGTGTAATGGACCCGGAATGGTATCATAGGCGATTATGGTGGTTAAACCCCGGGAAGATAGTAGAACCAACTGGGAGGCATTTTTGAGAAAAAACCAATTTTGGAAAATGAATTTCCAAAATTTGAAAAATGGGCCAATTTCAAATTTGTTGAGCTTTTTGAACTCTCCAATTGATGCTCAACAACTTTTAGGAGGGGGGTAGGCGATTGGGAATGATGTTGTGAAGCTACATCACTTTGAAATGGGGTCAAGGCAGTTTTCACCAAAATCTGAAAAAATTGCCAATTTTTGATCGACCGTAGCAACTTCCCTATTGAGCGGATTTCAAATTTTTTGTTTTTGGTTTACGGGGAATCTTGTCCCCTTTAATTAAGTATAATATACTATATTATAGTACCTTTTAAGGTAGGATTGGTCGTTTTCGATGTAATAGGCAAAAACTGAAACAAGTCCGAAAATGTCGAGGTTTTTCGACCGCCAAAAAAAATTCCACAAGCTCCTCAAGGTCGAAAACTTGGGTTTACCATCACTAATCATGTACAAACAACACCCCAAAGTTTCGACGACTACGCAGTTTTTCCGCGGTTCAAGTACCTGCCGACTCGACTATAAGCCTCCCTTAGAGTGGCCCGATTTTTGCCCATCTACGACTTAGCTTTTTGATTGCTGAGGCAGATGTTTCGAAAATTTGGAAAATTTCACATCTCGAAAAATTAATATAGGAACGGTATAGTTTTTGTTCACATTTGGATAGACTTCATTTATACCAATTTTTTTAGACCAGCCGTTTGTTCACAATGAGGGCTCAAAGTTGGAGCAGATCAAAAGCTGTCAACATGAGGGTGAATCATGAGGCTGCCTCTCGGGTCTACGTTCACGCTGGCCCAGCTGATTCGAACATCACATGGTTTTCAGGTATCAAAATTAATGTTTTTTGAACCCGGGGGGTACCTATTAGTGGGTAGTTCGTGGTGTGAGGGGGGGGGGGGGCTAGGTATTCCGATTATGATCTACGGGCTCAAATGAAAGCTGTTGGCGAGGAGATTTGAAAAATTAATTTTTTCAAGTGTTCAAAAACAATAATTTTTCAAATCTCCTCGTCAACAACTTTCATTTGAGCCCGAAAATTATAATCGTAAAATCTAGACCCCCCCCTTAGGGGTAAGGGTGGAAGGGGGTACCTTGGGTACCTACTTTACGACCCATTCTCATACCCACCTAATACACATACGAAATTGGCGTACTTTAAATAATGATAATCAATCTACCATTTAGTGATCTAGACAGAAGGGTAATCTGAACAAAGAAGATGATAATCCGTTTTGCAAAGAATTTGCAGAGTTTTTAAATCAGCTCCCCTGACCTCCTACTCCTGCTTCAGCAGGAGCGAAAAGAACACATATTTTACAAAATCATCCATACAAGCACTCGCTATAGGCAAACTAGTCGTGTTTTTCCAACCATTTCCTTCTGAATTTCTGATTTTGTTAGCCTTCAAATTTAGTGAGGAAATTATATTACAAATGAGGGTTCCATGTCTTGAGTCAAACATCTTAGTTTTTCGGTTTCATCTATAATTTTTCCAACAGCCAGACCAATGTCGTTTTATTTATTTAGACTTATTCCTATAATTCCGAACTTGAAAAGGAAAATTTGTTAAATCGTAGAAATGTCCACTTTTTTTAAACGCTCAGATCCGGCACAAGAATTTTAGCCTGTAGTCCTAAAAGTTGCGCCCAAATATCAGCTTTCCATTTGTATAAGCAAAAAAATGTTGCAATGCAACTTTGAGAGAGAAAATCGCGTTTGAATTAAGAAAAACGTGGTTTTTAAGAGGAAAGTCCGGTTTTTCACCAATCATTGACTCGTCATGTAAAAAATTAGCTTGAAATGACCATTTGTCTTCGAACTGTGACCCGCTTCTATCAATGATCAATGCAAGTTTATGCAGGAAGGAGACAGTCTGTTGGGCTGTTGGGAAAAAATCTCTTTGTGGTAATTAGTTGGTTTTCATTGTTCGCTTACACACCATGCCGGTTACAAACTATTTTATTTTTCACAACCACTTGACATCAACTTGGTCTTCCTTGTTGTGAAAGTGATTGACAAGTGAAACCATAGTAGGTATTTGGAACTCCCAACAATATCCACTACTCTGTGCTGTTTTGTACAAATTCCGTCGCAGCGCTCCAAGCACCAGTTACGCGGGAATACGGCGATGTGAGATATTATGCGCCTGTGTTATCTTCGTCTATGGTTCATTTTCGAGGTTCGGAGTTTTCGTGTTTACAGTTTTTGAGATCGTTCGCTATGAAATCATTTAGCGCACATTTCTACCATTCATAATAATATTTTAATTCATCTTCAATTTCTCTAAATTCACTCTATGAAACAACTGGCTGTTTCACCGCTGTCCTCTCGTTTTTTATGCAGCGCGTCGGAACATCTATCTCTCGAGTCTGTCGGGTGTGATATACTTTTGGAGATCATTTAGATTTCCCAGTTGTGTTCTTGTCTTGCCGATTGAAATTATCGAGTGATGGCCGGCGATTTATCTTCATTCGTCGTACACCAACACGAGAACTTATCGGAAGAGGAGCTACTGGTGGAATTAAAGAAGCATTTCGGTTATAATTCTTTCAAGAGCGATCTTCAGAAGAAAGCCGTGCAAACCATCATAAAACGTAAGATGTCAAGTTTATCTTGGTTTCTAGTAGTGTTGGACGTCCTCGCGAACGATTTTATGGAGTTCGTATTGTTAACAACAATTGTCTGGTTAATTTTGTGAACGTCATGTGAAATTAGTTACAACCATTTGAAACCCATGATTGGTTTAATACTCCATGTGAAGACCATCTACGTTCATTGATATGACTTCACTTTCTTAGCTTGCGGATCAAAAAGTTGTGAGAAAAAAAAAAACGAATCAGAATAGTTTCGTCATCCCGTTTGCAGAAAGTGATTACAAATATAATTAAATTATATTTGTAATCACTTTCTGCAAATTTTGTGCATTATATTATCTTAGAAGATTCCCTGTTTGGAGCTACACACTGCCTTCACGCATCCAATGGCAGAATTTCGTTCTAGTGCGCTATCAAATTCCTCAAACATGTCCTTGAACGCAACGGATAGGTTTTCTATAGATGATTCCTGGACCCAATGACCAAGATTGGCTCGGTCATATTTACCTAAGTACGTTATTATAAATTCCTTGAATTATGATTATCGTCCGTTTCCTATTGAAGTCGTTGATACCTCACCGTTTTGAATACGGTTTTTCGGAAAATAATCGGTGTATTCTACGATTCAAACCCATTCAAAGTATTACAATGTTTCCTCATCCATCCTTCAACTATACATGCTCACAAATAAGTACAAATAGTATTTAAGCAAGCATTCAATTTTTACCTACTAGGCATTAAGTGCATGGCATTTGTCGTTGATTGTGACCACTGATCGGGAAGATGTCATGGGCCGTCATAGGCCAATATGGAGTATTCCATAATTTTTTAGTCAACCGAATTGTAATAAAAAAGGTCGTTTTTCTAAAATTAGACTAAAACATCTAGTTCGTTTGATTTTAATGAAGAAATCGGAGATATCCAGACAAACTCGGCAATTATTGGAATTGTAAAAATTCCCCAGTGGGGGTTATGATGGATATTTTGATAGTTCGATGTTGCTATTTTGATTTGTTTTGATTTTGATGTTGATATTTTGATTTTAGTAGGGTTCCACGTTTGTGTAATCCAATCCTAGACCCCGTTGTCCTATGATTCTATTGACTGTGTTTTCATGTCCATTCACTGTTCATGCTCGTTCTCATGTCATTCTGTATTGTTCCAGGAAAACAAGATGTTTTTGTGTCTATGCCGACGGGGTCCGGCAAATCACTCTGTTTCCAGTTGCCGTCCCTTATTTACAGCAGGAAAGTTGCCATCGTCTTCTCACCCTTGCTAGCTCTCATGAAGGTAAACTTCACCATGGTTTGCCACTCTCATCGGTGCCTTTGTGTGAAATGTTATTTCGTCCCATAAGAACAATAATGGCCTTTCTCAAAAAATGGGTTTTGAGATAAAAGTGTATTCCACACTCAGGGGCGTAGCGTCAGGGGGCGCTTCCCCTCGAGAAACGAAGAATGTAGGTAGAAGTTGAATGATGAAAACATTTATTAACAAAAGAAAAACAAAATATTTAATCAACAGTAAAATATTCAATTGAAAAATTGAATCGCCCGCTCATTATGACGCAGTTACCTACATTTGATGGTTGATTTGAATCACGAATCTAATGACTATGACTGGCATGGCCGAAGCCAAGAACTATCAGATGCAAACATCTGATTGCAGTGATTAACTTCCAGTTCAATGCCACAGGGGAACCGCAAGCTCATAGTGGATGCTCATGACGTCAACCCACAGCGTGTGTGTATCTCCTGTGTGTATGTCTCCTGACTGTGTTACCATAGAGCAGGGCAGCGTAGGCAACTAGCGGTGCCCAGTTGTAATGTGCAGGCGTAGCTTTTGCTTGAACGAGGAGGCCGGAGGATGATAATACCCATGCTGTTGTTTGATTGTTCGTAGTTTTTAGTTGTTCGTTCAGGTTTTATCTTACTAAAATGAACGTTTAGTCGTTTAGTTTGCTAAATTTGTCGAAAGTTAGAATATTATAATTAATAAGGTAACCTTTTTCAAGAAGTAAGTACCTAAATAAGTAGTAACAAAGTTTCCTAACATTTTACCAGTTCCTTTTACGAAGTTGTATTCCTTTGAAGTTTTTCCAGTTTTTTCCTTTATCTTGCTGTGTTGCAAATACATTAACCAATAATGTTGGACTCATACCTAGCTATTTAAAATAATGAAAAGTATCGGTCTTCATTTATTTCACTCATGTTTTCTCAATGGGTAGTTAGTTGAGATGGACCATAATAGCATATTTTTCTCAAGAGGTAGGTCATATAATCACATAATGGCCTATCTCACCACGCAATCTAACATTATTAAGGCCTAACTTTACGATTTTTCTATAGAAACTACTTTAGTGAAATTACATTTGCCCATCCCTGAACAACAATGAATTTAACATGACAAATGGAGAGGGGAACCCGTTTTTTGTTCCTTAAAAGTGATGGTTTTTGAGATACGCCATTATTGTTCTTAAGCGACGATTTGCATCTGTTGATGATTTCACGTCCCCTATACGATGAACTCAACGATTGTTTCAGGATCAACTCGATGGTCTTCACAAAAAAAATATTCGTGCTGAGACGATAAATTCCAAAATCAGCAATGCTGACCGCCAAAGAATCATCAGTGACTTGAAACTCAAAGTTCCCAATACACGTTTACTGTATGTCACACCTGAACAAGCTGCTACTGGAACTTTTAAGGTTAGTTTTATTGCTAGTTTTAACAAAGAATATACACAGTATACAAAGAATCCCACAAGGTCTAACTCAGTTTTTGGCAAAATGAGTTAGGAACGGATGCGAAATCTCTCGGTCCGCCCTTCTAGCTCATTGGTTGGGCCTTTATTGCAATGCAGGAAAAGGCTTCTTCAACGTAGAAAATCCACGATAACCATGGAAATTACTACAGTACGTTGGAAAATCCTCTTTTTGTCTCTCCTTAAAAGTTGGGAAAACTGAGTTAGACCTTGTGGGATCTTAAGGGACGAAATTAACAAATGATTGCCTCACTTTGGGATATACGTTGGCTAGGCAAGTGAAGTATCCTTGATCCTTGGACAGTACATTATCCCTTTCTTTTCTGTAATTTCCGATCTTTTCTTTTTCTGCAGAATATTCTATTTGATCTCCATCGTTACAATAAGTTATCTTATATGATCGTCGACGAAGCTCACTGCGTTAGTCAGTGGGGCCATGACTTCCGCCCTGATTACCTCAAGTTAGGCTACCTGCGCTCAGGACTTCCTGGAATCCCATGGATCGCTCTCACTGCAACTGCGAGCAAATCGGTGAGGAATATACTTTAAAACTGAAACATATTCATCAGGTTTAATTTAAACTCATTACGTACCCCTCTAACTAGTGTTGCCCTCTATCACGCGTTAAACAAAAAATCGAAGAGCGAATCATCAAGGAAATTACTGGTTACCATCAGCAGAATCGGCCTAGTCTAAGGCAAAATGTGTTATAAAACCAGAAAAATGTAGAAATTTACAAGTTCGAACTTTGGCCTTTTGACAAGACGGCTTTTTTGTGCAAATTTAAACGTTTTATCTCAATTCTATCGAGAGTTATCGTCAGGAACATACGATTTTTGGTGTCTTTTCGCAGTGAATTCAGGGTGGCCTGAAATGGATTTTGGCATAAAAACTTTTCGGAAAGCCGAGTTTTACATTTAAACATTTTGCACCGAGAACAATAGCTTCATTTTCCTAGAAAATTCGTTAAACATAACAATTGAGTTATCTAATGTAATCAGTTTGGATGTTGGGATGTTTTGAAAAGAAGAGTAGCATCTGCTAGCAATGTGTTTATTGTGTAGGTTGTGGAAGACATCAAAACACACCTGAAACTGAAAGATCCCGCTGTCTTCAAGACCCCTTGTTTCCGGCCGAATCTGTTTTATGACGTAGTGTACGAAGATCTCATAGAAGACTCCTACTCCCATTTGGCCGATTTCGTTGGAGAGACCCTTCAGAAAAACAGTGAACAGAATCACATAAAACAGGTATGTACTTTCTATTTTACATCAATATATACCTATAGATCCCTACCCCTGTATGACAACTCAGTTTCCTATGTTATTAATACTACTCGAACGATAACTATACGGAAGGGTAAATTCTGTTCCGAATAACGACCCCGTCCGTCTAGCAAATGACTAAAGTCGGTCACATCACTGATTGCCCAAAACACAAAAAATCGCCGTCATAAAAATGTATGCATGTACTTAATAGAAATGCTTACACCTGAAGGTATCACACAAATCATCATATCGGTATCACATTAAAAATATATATATATATGACGAATTCTTTTTGTTTAACTAATCTCAATGTATGTGATCTATGGTTTAGGGGATTTTTTTTTCTTCTTTTTAGAGTGCTTGGCAACTCAACTTTGAACTTTGATGATTGATCATATATTAATAAACAATGTGTCCACTTCGCGCGGAACTCGATCATTCAAACCAAGTTGGTCCCATCACCGATTTCATGTTTCGACGGGACCGACTCGTTATTTCGCGTTATCTCGTTGACTGAGTAGCAAAACCTGACCTTCCACTCGAATAGGTCATCGCCTATACGGAAAACTTATCCATCTAGTACGGATTTGTGTTGCAGTAGAATTGTTGGTTGTTACAGTGTGAGAAAGGCTGTGGAATCATTTACTGTCGAACGAGAATCCTCACTGAAGAAGTGGCCACAGTACTGAATCGAAAGGGAATACCTACAGTGCCTTACCATGCTGGTGAGTCCCCTATTTTAGTCGCTACAAATGTTTAAACCTCTTTTTCTTTGATGTCCACCTTAGGTCAGTCGATTCCCTCACATTTCCCAATTCATAGGAATATTATGTAGATGAATATTTTTTTTTATGGATGAATTCTCCGCATGAATCCTACCTAAATGTGGGGTTTTGGAAGGTGGACAACTCCTCCTACATACGGACTGCGAGTGTCCGAAATGTTCTGAAAACCGAAGGCCTCCTTCGGGGGTTTTCTGGGGGCATTCTTTTCTATAACTTGAAGACATTCATCGCTTCAGAATAGCGATATACTCCTAGTATCCAAGGATGGTTCTGGTCATCCAATACATCAATCAGTCCTATATAATATAATATATTATATGATATTATCATAATAATATAATGCAAACCGGAATACTGAGATTCTCAGAGGTTCACATAATATAACCTTTTTGTGCGTCCTTTGATGTGAACCTCTGTGAATCTCAGTATTCTGGTTTGCCTTTGATCGGTTGTTATTCTTACTCATGTCGACAGGATTGAAAGACAAGGAAAGGCGACAGATCCAAGAAGATTGGACCATCGGGAAGTACCCTGTTATTGCTGCTACCATCAGTTTTGGGATGGGTGTTGACAAAGCTACTGTCAGGTTGGTTTAGTTAATCAGGCCACATTCCCGTATGAAGACGATAGAACTGTATAACCTAAATTGTTCGAGAGGAGAGTTTTTAGGGCAGTTTTTAGAGTTTTTAAGAAGTTTGGTACAGGTACTCTTCACCTCCTCAACCTGATTGATAACCTTTATAGTATCATAATTGATAAGGATACCAAATCACCTCTATTCTATTAATTTTTGTTTAGGTTCGTTGTACACTGGGGCATGGCACCAAGCATACCGGCGTACTACCAGGAAAGCGGACGTGCCGGAAGAGACGGCCTCCCAGCCATTTGCAGAGTTTATCACAACAAGGCGACGAGAAAATCGATAGATTTCATCCTCTGTCAAGAAAAGAACGCTGCGAAAACTAAACAGAAAGAAGAGCAGTGCAAATCGGCTTACAAAGCCTACGAACAGATGGTCGACCTTTTGGAGAATGCCAGGTGCGATTGGTATTAGAATGTGTGTAGAAGTATGTGTTTTGTGTGTTGAAAGGAGGTACCCGCTGCTATGTCTTGCTAACCAAGAAAGCTCAACGTAGAATGTGAATATAATCGTAAGTACGCCTTTCAAGTGCCAATTGTGACGTTTTCCCAGTTGGGAAAAGACTTATCATCTCCTACCTTCAATCGTGGAGGTAAATTTGGACTGCATTCATTGTCCCCAACAACCGCCATAGACTAGGAAACCTACGTACTTCATGAAACCGTATGCGTAGGTAGTCATCTCGATTTGTCTATGTATTGTAGTCATGATCTCACCCTGCACATCTCAGTTGAGTCATTTCAAGTGCTTTTGGATGCAAGTCACTCACAATATGTATCGATCCCAGGTGCCGACACTGGAGTCTGGCGATGTACTTTGGCGACGAGAAACCCGACTGCCAGAAAAACTGTGACGTTTGCAAGAACCCCAAGTTGGTTTCCAGGGCCATCAGTGACTTCCACAGTGCTCGGGACTATCAGAAGTTTGGACTCACGAATTCTGCAGATTATGTTGAGACATTCGGTAACCTCTATGGCGAAGGAAGGGGAGGTATTAACAAGTGAGTGCTAATTTTACATGTTGATGCATGTTTTGGTTTGAAATCCTTCATCCTATAGTAATCGTTTGTTACACCCTCGGTAGCACTGTCACCACTACCCACCATTGTTTGAAAATATACCACAGTACATACTTGATAATCTGGTAGTTCGTTAGTTTGGAACGTTTGGTAAACCGGCGAATATCGGTTAGATCTGACATTCTTCGTGAAAAGGCAAAATATGTTTACAAAATAGAACGATTTTCGGGCTAGCGATGGCTTGGCTTCATCGTGTTAGAAGTAAGGTGAAGAAAAATTATCTCTCGATACGTCAGCCGTGGGCTCTTTACTGGATGTTGAAAATTCAAGAATTAGGTCTTCTGTGCGATCTTATTTTTTCCTTACTTCCTCAACTGTATTTTCATTATACAGACATGTCTGGGCAATATGTGGGTGTTTCAATTTTGTAGAGAACCAAACAAACTTTTCCAGAGTTGAGAATAAACAATTTTAGAAAAATTATGGAGGAAAATATATTTACATAAACTATAGGAGCCCCTTGATTAAATATTAGAGTGAATTAAATGTTGAGGCTTAAAAATAAAATGGAAATTTCCGATACAAAGAAGGGGTAGGTGGATATTCTGGGATCCAAGGAGAAGCCAGCACTTGATGTCCCGTAGAGTGGTTTGTGGTTGCTGCTTGTGGTTTGATTGTGATGTGATATCAACTTGCAGACGAGAGAAAAAAGGATGGGTCCAGGATGCTTGTGTGGAGAATGTTATCGAAAGGAGAATGACGAAAATGATGGACAGCTCCTGAAAAGTCTTCCCAATAATGGCGGGAATTTAGAAAATCTGGCCGTGTTTAAAAAAGACCGTGGGAGCGAGAAAACCGTATGTCGTCACGCGGTGACGCCTCTCTGAAACTTGCCGATGGCATCGCCCCAACCGGTCACCTCGATTTTCGCGGCTTCATTTAATCTGCGCTCGACGTTTTTAAAGTTTTCTCCTCAAGTAAATTTGTTCAAATTAATATCGCTCTATGGCCCTACTATACAGGAGGAGGATGATATTTGGAATCAACAATTGACGCAAATACCCATTAATAATTTGATTTGGTATGGTTCGCTGGCTCGGCTGGTCAAGTTAGTCCCTCCTACACTACAACTCGCGACACCTCAGAACAGTATACTGTTCATTTCTTAAAATAAAATAGCTCTGGGACCAGGAGCCTGGACAGACATGCATACAAATTATAGGATCA
Source organism: Stenodema calcarata (assembly GCA_963920205.1). NCBI lineage: Eukaryota > Metazoa > Arthropoda > Insecta > Hemiptera > Miridae > Stenodema > Stenodema calcarata. Next base: position 12,473,959 of record OY986055.1, on the reverse strand, counting down.
ATCCTCTCAACAAAATAGTAAAATTGCTCTTTTTAGCAAAATTACCCATCAATTCCCAAAATGGAACAGTCTGACAAGTGACAACTCATTTTAAAGGTTTTTATTTATTTATTTTTTTTACACTGAACATGATGGCGAAGTTAGAATTGCGTTATCTTATTCCGTTTTCAAACTGGAGCACTTTGAAGTGCAGAAACGTGGTTGTTACTTGAGATGCTCTTCACGGGTTCAACTGCTCTAATCTAATAACGCAATGAGATATCGCAATTCTGACTTCACCATCGTGTTCATCGATGAACAATCTATAAGCTGAGGTGTTACTCGGAAAAAACGGAGAAGAAAAATTTGTTATAAAACCAGTAAAATGGATACATTTTACATAAACCAGTTATTTCTTCGGAAATTGGCTCTTATAGCCATGCTGCATGACTGGATTTTATATGGTTCTATTACTCCCGATAATCCGGCGGTTTCATGGTCCCATATGTGTAGGTTATCAAGATTGTACTGAATAGGATTCGACCGTTCTGCTTCGTCTGTCGCCTCAAAAAATTATAAAAGGCTTGATCACAAAACATTCATTACTTCAAACATCGTTTTTTTTCCTTTCAGGGATTCCGAAGATTATTCCAACGAAGTTACCGAAAAATATGGCGTGGATTTGAGCGAACGGAAAGACTCTGATCTAATCAACACGATCAAAGAACAATTCGCCATTCGGAGAGCTGATGGAGGAGGGGGCACCATCAGTAGGAACGATGATGATGATCCTGGTATCAAGTATTCCATCGTTCGAGCGCCTGAGGCCACCAAAGTAAAAGTAGCCGGTCTCAGCGTTCAGGTTGGTATTGAACTACGTAGGATGATGGTTTCTAAAATAGATCAGTCGGAAAATTTTATTGAGGACTGTCGAACATTGAAGTGGCTTCTTAGACTTGGCCGGTATTTGTTAATTCAATTTTGAATGGGTCTAATGACGTGAACATGATGGGTCTGTTGGTTATGATGGGTCATCAGCATTACAGCGGCTGACAATGTTTGGCGTACTAGTAAGAAATAAAAATGTTGGTTTCGCCATTTTCGGATTGTGGAAGTCTGAATCAATTTTTGAACTATAGTAACACACATAGAATTTACTGTGGTACCACCTCTAGAGCCAGTGCGTTTCGAACAGCCAAAATATGACAGAAACGTAATTGCTTCTTCGCTTCATATTCTGGTAACTCATGGCTGTCTCCAGCTTTTGTGTCATGGCAGCTGTAAATTTGTTGTGATTTTCAGACGCGTGAGAGCTATGTGAAGTACTTCAAAGATCTACTAAAAAAGAACTGGCTCTCTGCCCATGAGCGGGCATTCGATTTCAACGACAAGGATTTTGAGGATGCAGCTGTCGATATGGAGTACAATATTTTCACTGAAAGCCGTGTCAATGCAGCCTACAAAAGAAAAATAGCTCACGAGGTGGGTCCTGTAACTCTTTTGACGACAATTAGTTTGGAAAGAGATTTGAAATGAGGAATGACATTTTATTTGACTGTTTCTCTACTCGTACATTCCGTAACGCAATTTAATTTTAGATACAACACAACCTTCTATTTTATTATTGGTGTACTATGAAATCAGGTTCTGTATGATTAGTGATGTCAAAATTTTAGATTTCAAAAACGCACCAAGTTTATTTTTAAATGATGTTACTGTTCTCAGGTGGCTGACCTTCGAAAAATGACAACCAAGTCCCATCCCCACCCTCTAATATTGAATGGAAAGAAGAAGAAAGAGGAACCTTTGCGACTGGGGGAGATCATGAAAAACATAGAGGATAAACAGAAGTTAGCCAAAGCGTCAAGTGGATCAAGTGAGGACGAAGAAGCAGAGGTTACAGAAGATTCTGGCTTCCCATCAGCTGAAGATGTCTCAGACCGAGGTGGATTCATGAGTGCCAGTGACGTCATTAAAAATAACATATCTAAAGGATCTGGGATTAGTAGTGCATTTGTGACGGCTGGTGACGTCATGAAGCTGTTGACTTCGACCAAGAAGAACGAAAAACTGGTCGAGTCCAAGAAGGATATAAAACCTGTAAATGGATTTGACTTGGGTGCTGACGAAAAAATGGATGTTACTAACGATGCTGATAATATTGGAGTGCACTCCATGAGTGAGAGTGAAGAGGATGAAGACGAAGCAGGAAAAAGCTGTTTCATAGAAGATAACTCTGCTTTGATAGACACAATTGCTGATTGTGAGAAGGAGGAGGCGTGTGTGGTGGTTGGCGTCGTGAAGTATAGTCAAATCAAGGCTGAAGACACGAGTGTTCTGGATGATACTTGCGAGAAAAACCTGGGAGATTCTGATGCCTCTCTTGAAGATTCTAGTTTGCTGGAGTCCACTGCGCATAACAAGAAGAACGCAATTCAATCATTGGCTCCTGCACCTGTACCTGCACCAGAGCGACCGATTCCTCAAGACAACGACGAAGACAAATCAACTGGTTCCCTCAAAAGAAAGTTCAACAGCCTCTTTGGCGACTCCGACCACGAATCCAACGTGGACGATTCTCCCAAAGTTACCAAGCCCACGTTAATCAAGCTTAAGAAAAGTAAGAAGGACCACAGAGATCACGAAAAGAGGAAGTCGAGGCATTCAACTTCTGAAAAGAATTTATCAAGTGCTGACAAAAGTCGGGAAGCCAAGAAAAAAGAATTTTCAGACGTAGTTGTGAAGTACCTCATGCCTTACTACAAAAAACACCGCATACCCAATAAAGACTGTTTCAAGGCTTTGGCCCGCAAGATTGTCCACACTTTGTTACCGAAAGAAAGCGATTACGGTAAGAAGTTCATATCTCTTGGATCGAAAAGGCCTCGTTTTCATCCTTTTCTAAAATATTCTCATTACTAATAATTAAATACGTTCCAAACGTAGGTATATAAAATAAAAGTAATATTTTGTTCTACTTTGGCCCTTCTGCCAAGTATCTTTCGTATTCCTACTCTAACACTTGATTTTCGTTTCAGGGGAGCCGGAAATCAAGAAGTTCGTCAACACAATTTACAAAAAAGGGTTCTTTAAAAAAAGTTTGCCAGACATTGAAAAGTGCAGTTTATCAGCTTGATTAGATTTGTAGGTATTGTGACTTTTTTCTCCTATTCTGGAATGCCATTTAACGTTTGTTGTTGATGGAAATGTGATATAATAATTATTATGATTGTTCAAATCGTGTGACATATTGTAAATAGCTACACTTAGGTCGTTAGGCGTTTTACCTTTTAGATTTATTACCGTTGCTGTACATACATATTCTTTTTTTTTTGAAATGTGGTTTCTCCTGACTTTGAGACCTTGTATTGTTGATATTTTGAAGGAACCATCCGAGAGTGATGTGCGCATACCATAGTTTTCTCAATCAGGCATTGTGCCTAGATCAGGCATGCAACAAAAATTAGTATTGAACTACATACTACAACTAGTGAATGACTATGGTGGGATGGGGTTGGCGAAGGAAAAAAATTCCCTGTTGGGCCAAACTGGAGTGGTTCAAAAGTTGAAAAATTCAACTGTTCCAGGCTTTTGGTGCACAGTGCTAGGCACAGATATGTCTATTATCCGTTATTTGTGACTTCACTTGAAACATGTGATAAAACAAACGGACTTGAGAAATTGATCGTAACTTCGACATTGATAGATAACAAGAATGTGGTAGGTAGAATCTGTAAAGACTCAAAACCAAATTTTATTTACCAATAAAAATATAATTCAGTTTAGGTAAAGTTTTATTTTTTTCCTCATGGCGTAAGAAGAGTATCAATGCACATTGATCCGCTCTTTTAATGAACAACACAATAGCAGATTCACTTGCAGTAACGATCGGCTTTCATTTTTGCTCTTCTGTCCAACAAAGCTTCATGCAGAGTCCCATCAACCCTAGCGCGCTTCAGACCGGACCTTCCTTCCTCGTTGATTTTAATTTTTTTATCTTGGAATTTTTGGAACTTCTTCCTGTGGAATAAAATTAATGAAGTTCAGACTTTCATGTTAATTTATGAAACATTTCATTTTTTATGCAAATTTATGAACCTTTTTTTTTTTTAAATTTAAAGCCCGTTTAGTTTACTTACACGTAATTGAGTTCAATCTGACTGAGGTTCCCCCGCTCTTCAACGGGCACTTCTGGTATCTGGTCGGTGATCTTTTCACTCTGAGATCGGATAGACAACATCTCTTTCTCAGAAGCGGTTCTTTCAGTTGCAACGATCGAATCATCTTCGTCTTTGACCGACATGAAGCAGTTGGTACAGCTTTGAAGTGCCAATTTACCTTCCTGGAACAGACAACAATAAATGTAATAAACATGCAAGATATGTCTAACAATTAAAATCATCGTATCAATGTACTGGTAATGCAAATTAGAATTGCGAGTAGCTGCAATCTAGAAGAGCAAAGGTGTAGAATACGCAGATATGTTCCGCAAAATGGACATTCCAACTTCCAGTCAAAATTCTTTCCGGTATGGCATGAACGAGAAAGAAGGATTGAGGTTAACACTGGAGATCGTATTCCGCCATGACATTCAAATTCGTACAAGTACATACCTTGAGATTTCAAACAACCAATGACATTTAACGAAACTAAAGAATTGGGTATGTACCTGGAAAACAGGTTCCCACTGCTCCAAAGCTCCGATTGCGTCAGCTCTACCAGTGACAACACCTTCCTTCGTCACTCCCAAGTACTTGTCATATCCAGATTTAAAAGCAACTTTACGATCATTGACGGACACTGCCGTCAGAATCTCCTCAGGTGAGGGCCCTTCACCTGAATACAAAAAGCACATATAGACATTCCTGTTGAAAACCACTCAATGTTGCAGCAAGAGTGTATGTCTTTTTGAAACATACATAGTGAGAAGGAGTGCACGTTCCTGAAGGACCGCATGGAGAATTGATGTTCAAAGTACGTAAGTCTTCAAATCACAATGAGGTCATTGTACCCCATGTGAACATCACTGTTTACAACTTACTTCTTCATTGTAGGTTGACAACCATATTATTTACGTTTCATTGTAGGACTTACCTTCAGAATGTGGGGCGCCCAAAGTGAAGAGGCCATTGTCCAAAGCGCAGACGTATGTTCCATTGCCAAACTCTATACAGACAGCTCCACTGATATCCCTAATGTTGCCAACACGTCCCCAGCCACCTATAGAAGAATTTTACATAAAATAGGAACAATGGATGAACATTTTCCAGTTGAATTCAATGAAAAATATCTACCTACTCACGTTCCCTGGACATACCAGAGGCACATACTACCAGCAGCTATACAAACTTTAATTCAAGTTGGCATGTCATTGTCCTAGGTGACTATAGGTAATAAATAATTTAAAATTCAGTAAAATGAACCTCTGGCACACCACTGAAATTAATTAGAATATGGCGAAAGAAGTACAATGAGCAGGAATAGTGTTTGTTGCTAATTTTGACACATTTCTTCCCATAACGCGTTGCTCAAGTAGGTAGGTATCTTCCTCAAGCCACACAACTAGGCAATAAAACCGCAGTGCCCATCCCAGGTTAGAAAAAATTAGAAGTATCTCAATACGAACTTCAAAAATAGAGGGTATCAATCCTTCATAGGCTGTTCGAGCAATGTTTGGAAATCATCAGCAGAAAAATGAAAGGGTCATAATATTATTCAAATCTGAAGAAAGTATTCAAACTAAAACGAATAAAGTGAGAATTTCCCAATTTTTTCCACTCATCCCCTATAACCGAGTGTAATGTAGTTCAACACTTATGCATAATAAAGTTATTATAATGATCGAAAATGTATGCTTTCATCTAATGATTATGGGCATTTCAAGGATGTTGCGTACAAACACAAAAAAAATATGAGGAAAACCATATCCAGAGGATGTACCATACACCGTGAATTAATGGTATATTTATTTTACGACACAATATTTCTCAACTCATAACAAATAGGTATGTTCAATTTATAAAGTTACACTGGGGGGGGGGGGGGTCTCGGTCTAATGCAAAACAATTCTTTTTTAGAGATCCAATAGTTCTTCTTCATCTCCGCCAATAGACTTCCAGTATGCCAGTACCACCTGTTCGGCAAAATTCTTCCGTTCTTCTGGAGGAAGGCTAGCAGCTTGCTCCTTCATGGTCGCTAACTGCCCAAATAAGGTTGAAAAATCGTCCATATCCTCCTGTTTTACTTTTTGGTTGCGTTTCTTATTCTTGTCATCGGGTTTCCTTGACGCTCCAGAGGGCTTCATGATCATGTTGGGCCATACGTGGGCTTCCAGAGCTTGCTTCAGCCTGTCCATGTCGCCTTCGTCTCCCGTTAGTTCCAAATGTTCGAAACCTTCTCGAACAGCCCATTGTTCGGCGAGTGTCCTGGATTCGTCCGATGAACAGGAGTCACAAACGAGGAACTTAATCTCAGCATCCAAATCTCGGGCCCCGTCCAAAATTGACTCCAAGGCTTCCGAACACCGCTGAAAGTTGCCGTCGTAGTAAACGACAAGACCTCCAGTTTCCAACAGGTCATTGTCATTCTTCAAGCGATCAATCTCATTCCGGCCAACTTCAAATAAATTGACAGTCGCTTCGTAATATTTGTTATTTATGTCCCAGACGCGGACACCAGCACGATCGCTTGGTCCTCCAACGAGATCAAGCAATTTGCAGACTTCAAGACCATCCGAACAACTTACGAACACCACACACGGCGTTGGACCTTCGTTGGTCATGGTCAGCAAGTTAATGAGTTGGTGTTTGGGCAGAAAATCAGTAGGTAAGTGCTGTTCGATACTTGACTATTCACGCAGTCAGGAAAGTAGGTGCTGAAGAGTTTATCACAGATATTTTGTACAAACTAAGGGACAAAATTATTTGACAACCTCTGTGAAAATTGATTTCTCCATAGATGAACCAACGGCCTATACGAATTTACAATAATATTATAAGGAATAACCGATTTTACAAAATTACTTGATAACAGTGATAGCAAGTTACGCAGACGCAATCCAACGCATTACAAGAGCCACAACTAGCATGGAGGAAGAAGAAAGTTTGCTCTTTCAAAGTCTTGAATGAACTGGCCATAGTAATGGAATTTAGATGTGATATTACGCTCTTGGGGCTAATTATTGTTTCAAAATTTCATTTTCTGAAAAATTAAATAATTTTTTGATATTCCAAACAGAAGGAACTGATACGGGGTTCCAGTCGGATCATGGATACTAACCAATTGTCAGATGTCGACAAAGACGTTTAAAAAGGGAAGGGCACAATTCAGTAGGTTATACTGCTATTGTTTGATTCAACTATTTATAATTGAAAACGCGTGAATTTGTGCAATTTATCGATAAGAGGACAAAATAAATGAGTGAATAGAATATTTACTACCTAATAGAGATCTGACAACTCTCTCTCCTGAAGTAAGTTAGCAACACAAATAGTATCTTCATAGGATCTACATCAAAGAACGATGATCCAAGATTTCCAGCATTGCAGAAAACTTATTACTCAAGATATTGAAATTGAATTATTTCTTTGTAAATTTCGTGGTCCTAATTCCAATGAAAGCGGTGATTATAAAATTCTGACATCGGTGAATGTTATGTCTGATCACTGATACTTTTGTGTGGTTTTTTGATTAAGTACGTGACAGATTTGTGCAGTTGGTGACTGATGGTTGTCTTTTTTCATGCTGCATGCAGATAGTTGATCACTTTTTCCCGAGTTCTATGCATTCACTACCTAAACCATAATACTGTCCTCATCTTCATATTTTCATCCCCGTTTTGCAACATAAAAGAAAACAAATTCTATACCTGATGAATACTTTTGATCGATACGTAGATAAGTTCAAATTAAGTCCAATAGGTGTTTTTGCTCGTATGGTAAATGTATTGCTGATGTAGGTAGTAGCTTAGCCTCATGAGAAATAATGCTCCATTTTACTGCGGTAATGCTATAAAATGCAGCCCAACACAGACGAAACTTTCACCAACTCTTTGAAGTGATTCAAAGGGAATTCATAATATGAATGTATAATATACATCTCTAAATATGAATTTTCGTATTTCAGAAGGATTCCAATATTTGCAGTCTGGAGGGGATCTCCTTTTTCCACAATGATGATAGACAATAAAAAAGACGATGTCATTAACAGGAAGGTTGCCGATTGGATTCTTGATGTGAAGGAGGGTAAATACAAGAAGGAAGATATTACTATTGAGACTGTGAAGCTAGTGAAAGAGATAGTGAGCTGCGATGGGTGGAAGAACGCCAAAGAGTTGATGAGTAATGTGAAAGATGTTGGAAGATTGTTGGAGAGAAGAGTTTCATCTACAGAAACGGACTCTAGTAGCTCAGTCAACACCCTCCGCCGGGTGCTGAGGATCATTAGGGAAGAGTATTTGGCATTGCTCAAGAAAGAAGCCGTGGAAGAATCGTTGCACAAGATGCTAAGTGGAGGGAACCAAGAGGAAGACGACTATGGGACACCCATTCCAAATCTTGGGACGGCCATATTGGATCACCTCAATGAGCTAGAGACTGAACTTGAGACAAGCAGCGAAAACATTGCCGCACAAGCACCAGAGCACATTCACAAGTAAGATGAATATATCTTTGAATTAATTATCCACTTGTCGGCATACAAATAATTTGGGAAACCTATTGTAGGTTACCAATTTTTCACGGGTGAAGAGAAAATAGCGTTAAACTCATAATAGATATTAAAATGATGTAAACAGTGGAGTTTCTTCAAGAAGTAATGATGGGGTTGCAAATATTTAATATTGAAAATTGTATCTACATAAATGTTTATGTTTTCTACAAAACTAAATCCAATTCTCATCTGCTTTTTGTCATTCTTAGTTACTTGAATTTTATTGTCAATATTTCATCCTACGTTTCAGTAACGAAGTCATTATGACTCTTGGAAACTCCATAATACTCGCAGATTTCTTCAAAGAGGCCGCCAAAGGGAGAAATTTCGAAGTACTTGTAGCAACAGCTGAACCATCCACGGATGGCAAAGAACTGGCTCAAATCCTTCACAAAGCTAAAATACAGACCACCATCGTTCCCGATTCCAACATATTCAGTATCATGTCCAGAGTAAATAAGGTAGGTATAGGTACTCATGATAGGAGTCTACTTCTGTAAGTTCATATAGCTGTAATAGCTAATGATAATCCACCAGGATCAAGCATTAGTACTCATTTTCGAGCATACCACGCGTTCATACAGCCATAATTTTGTTCATAATATGATATTATGATTATATATGATACATATTATGTAAGGAAACAGTTCAAAATCAGTCACAAGATCCCTCCATGATGAATGAGATTCCTCGGTGAAGTTCATTCCTGTTCACATGTCCAATATTTTTTATTCCCCCCTCAACTACCTGGTTCAATGCCAGGCAAAGACATGTGACCACCAGCTGATGAGCTGAATATCAGAAACAGTAGGGTGATTCTGTTCTTCTAGAATCTAGAAGCTACTTATATAATATATATGAGCCACTAGCCAGTCTTCCAAGACTGTACACATTTGCAGGTGTGATTCTTCAACTCACTCCTTTAGAAAAGGCTCATTCATTTGTTATCGACCCTCGTAGTGTCTTCTTGGTAATTATGCACTATACTTTAGCCACTAGTTTCCACCGCGCGGATTGAGCTTATCATCTTAGGCCCCTGCATAATTTATGCGTCCACTCAAAGTAGATGACGAGTTCTCTCTGTCCAACTTATCAATATGACATATTGTATGTCATATTGAATGTCATATTGTTATATTGATTTGATGTATATGACATACATTGTATGTGATCTGTTGTTTGGGGGTTGTTTTTCTATTTTTGAGATGCGAGCGCTAGCGTTTGAAACTGCAAACGAGCGAGCAAGGAGAGCGAGAGAGCATTTAGCTCTGATGATTGATAATATATTAATAAACAATATCATTATTATCAAGAATAGTGTTGGTATAGTGTTTACAAATCTCAATCCTAATTACACAGCCGCAGCTTGGTGGAAACTAGTGGCCCCCCGATAATGCATAAGTACCCTCTCCTTTATACCTATGCCGTTTACTGTGGCCACAAATAGCTACTTTTACATCAATGTTCTTCGAAATGGCTGTTCTCTACAGGTTATCATGGGTACAGACACAGTGATGGCGAATGGGGGACTTAGATCAGTCTGTGGATCTCACCTAGTGGCTCTTGCCGCTTCCCACTACTCAGTTCCCGTCCTCATCTTGGCACCCCTCCATCAGCTGTCGCCGCAGTTCCTATGCTCGCCCAACCAACCATCATTCAACGCTTTTCTATCCCCCCAGGTTAGTTCAAGCTAAAAATGTGCAGTGCAAGATCATTTTATCAGTAGTACCGAGCTCAGCTGGTTTGGTGCTAGTTCTATCAACCATGAATGATGAGGCATGGAGAACTATCAAACTAGTAAATAGTGACATCGTTTTATTTTACTGTCAACTTTCAAATTTATCTATTCTATCTAATTCAGATTGATAATTACAGGGTGTCCTCGACTATGCGGATGGCAATATTCTCTCCAAAGTGAGCGTCTACAACCCAAAGTTCGATTACGTCCCTCCTGACCTCGTCACATTGTTTATTTCCAACTCAGGTGGTCACACGCCTTCTTATATCTACCGCCACCTGACTGAACTCTACCATCCAGATGACAACCAGCTCTAAATATGTGTAAAAATTATGTTGGTGTGAATAAATCTAAATTTGAAAAGATATTTTTCATGAAATAAAACGTTACGGACTCTGTCATAATTGTACGCTGTAAGTATATTATTTCTAGTGGGCATTACTAATCAGTCATGCTGTAGGTGCTTTGAGAGCGTTCCTAGAGATCAGTTTTTCACTATTTTCAAGTAGGTACCTATATTTATATGAAAGACGAGAATCACCAAAGTTGGATAGTGTCGATGGACAAAATATCGGGTTATAGATAAGGAGACAGGCTACTGAATATTCTATAGAACTAATTGACAGGGACAATAATCAATATTCATGAAACTCGTTTATTCTTGGCTCAATGAAAACGCGGTTTATTGCAAGCTCCTAGCCATAGCATGGGCTGCATGAGAATCCTCTTGTCAGAGAGAGCCGGTCTGATGCGAGGACATTTGGATAAATACATCCCAAACTCAGGGAATCTAGAAGCATGTTAAAACTTTTCTCGAGCAATTTTGGGCGTTTGGGTTTGAGGCTTAGGGAATCCACGAGTTAACCTATATATAGGTTATATATATCATATATGATATCGATAATATTACATACATTGAACTGCTCGAAGGAGAAAATTACTTCAAATTTTCATTATACTGGTATACTCATGTACATCGTTTCAAACGTACATAATATAATATATTATGTATTAGTAGCAACATATTATGTAGCAACTTATAACAAAATAAAGTTTTGCATCAAAATATTATTTTGATGTAAGATATTCATATGGGTACTTACTCAAAAAATCAAGACAACATTTTTAAACAAAACTTGATTCTTCCAAAACATAAGTGTATGTTTTACCACAAAATAATGAGAAATCGTCGCAAGGGTGGATTGTACGGTCTACTTCAGCAATTATTAGAAGTTGAGTTGTTAATTTTGAAACGTTAGCAATAAAGATTAAATTGAACGCCTGCATACGAGTCTGCAACACATTGGGACATTTTACGTCTACAGTACAACAACGTCTCTCTTATCACGGATACTAGAGGATACTGTTCTAGTATCCGTGTCTTTTATAACACTTCCTATAACACAAAGCGATTAGTTTCCACGTTAGAAATCACTTCGAGAAATCAACACAAATGCTTAGCAACGATGGGTTGTGAGCGAAAATCATGAGAATATCAACTCTAACGGGTTTTTATAATGCAACGCTTTTTCGAGTCCATGTGCCAGAGTAAAGACATAAAATGTCAATACTCATCATCCGTTTGAAAACGAAAAATGCACCTGGCGCCTAAATACTAGACCAGGCCTTCCCAAACTGTGGTCCGCGGACCCCCTAGGGGTCCGCCAACCCTAAGTGGGGGGTCCGCAGCAAATGTAAATTTTGAAGCAAATTATACCTACAGCATAATCTCGGTAGTCCTGCGCTGTTGGACTTCCGAGAATTGTTTTCGTTGGTTTTATTGACTGGAAGAGTTCAAAGAAACAAGTACTGATCTAACACCAACTTGAATGACAGGGGTCCGCACTTGAAATTTTTCCGTGAAAGGGGTCCGCTAGTTAAGAAGTTTGGGAAGCACTGTACTAGACAATTAATAAAAATTAAGTTTCGCCACCAAGTAGCATGCTTGTAAAATATGTAGGTATTGATAATACCGAAGGTGAGAAACTAGAAGTTTCCGAAAATCTGCTCTAAATGTTTAGCCTCACCATGGTTGATCCTATCTTCATCCACCACAGGTGCGTTGCTATCTGAATTCTTCTTTTTGTCCTTATCGTGGTGCTTCTTCTTCTTTTTCTTTCTGAAATCGAGGACACCAACATTTTGAGTATGGTTGTAAAGGTTGGTAAATGAAGAGCACAACAAGAAAAGAAGCCAGGTATTGGAGTATACCGCTGGAAGGGGCATTGTTAGGAAATTCTTCAACGTTATTGGCGCCGATGTCGGGGGTTACGATGTCAAAACTTTTACATACCAGTAAAATTGCGAAGGAATAATGGGGAAAAGGGCAGGAATGAAATTATTAATCTAGTCTTCTTTGGTAGATTGGAACTTGGGAATGATGCAGGCCCTTGAAGAAGAAATATCAATCACAAGAATTATTAATCTAGTCTTCTTTGGTAGATTGGAACTTAGGAATGAAGCAGGTATGAAGATTACAGCCTATAGGCGCAAGAGATAGTATTGGAATGAGTAATTTTCCCCATATCTTACATCGACTAATGACAGAAGAATCACCCATTCGATTACAATGTTGATGAAAAGTACAAACAACCATAGTCAATAATTCCTTTAATTTAGCGTTATCGATCAATTAAAAAGAAACGGTGCTTCAAACAAACTATTTCCTCGGATATAAGAGTAATTTTATCATCATCTCGCTTTTTTCTGAAGTTGACTAAGAAAAGCTTCACGGGAAACTCATTCTTATCAATAAAACTAAGAATGTCGAACCTAGCCTGTTCGTCACATACCAGTTGGCTTCGTTAGCTATTAACCATGAGGTACCTTCATGGAGTATGAATACCTACTTCATCCACATGTTCTAATGCTTAATCTATATTTAGTGTGGAAGAATAGGTATCTACACTATATCGTTCAATCCCATGTTAGAGAGCTTAATAGTGTGTTTCTAACACTGAAAAACCACTGGCCACCAACTGTTGACCATGAGGGTATTAGGTATATTATGTATTTTTGTGGTCGACAAATTCATACTACAATACTGATTTTATTCCATAACTAGTTTGTTACTTACCCGTATTTTTCTCCTTTTAGTACTAACTTGCTTTTCTTGACAATCTCGTACTCTGACATTGTTATGCTCAGGATAATGATATTATCTTCAAATACAAAACTTGTGTACACAATAGAGATTAACCTAGATACTTATTCAACATTTGGTTACCGGTTAGAGTATGTAGGCTTTAGGAAAGTACTGTACCTACTGTGCTTAGCTGTGAAATAATATTGAAATAATATATTGTTTGGTTATAACAGGTTATCCAGCAGGAAGGTTACGATGCTTTTGTTGTTGTTGCTCTCCTTCCACTGCTACCTTTCTCAAGTGCAATTTTAGGGTGTTCTCATGGATGAATTGGTTGTCTGAGATGAAGATGAAGATTGCTGGAGGAGATCTTCGTTCAGTGCTTCAGTGATAATGCCCTCGATAGATCCGGCATAGATAATGCCAAGCCCTGATAGTTTTCACGAGGAATTGCGCTTGACAAAGTTTTTAGGAATAGCCGTCGTTTGGGTCTGCTTTAGGTTTCATTGAATATTAGAAGAAAATGTTTTTAGAGTCCTTAGCCTGTTTTTAGGGAATCTAGAATTCTTTTAAACGAAGACAAAAACATTGTTTTCAATCCATGGATAACCTTTTGGGTTCACGCACCTCTTTTCCAATGCAAAGTTTGATAACTTCTTGGAAGGATATATTTTCATAAAGCATGTAGTTATAGGGGCGAGCCTGTGCAATTAGTGAGATAGGTATTCTGAGTACTATTCTGAGAGATATTCTGAGAGAATTATGAGTACATATTCGGCCTTTATGGAACGATTTTAACGTAGAGGAACTGTACTGTAGGCTCCATGATAGTATTATTGCACCGATTGGCCTTGATCTCACTCAAAGGAAAGTATGGTAGGTAAGTGTGGTAAGCCATGTACCTACCTATGTACCTACTTACCTCGCTGATGTTATCGAACCTGTCAAGATGTTTTTACATTGGAAGGTTCGTTCGCCTAAATTCTCTATTGACTTACCCTCAAGACATCTCCGACTATGGGAACTGTACTTGTTCGGGTCCCTTAAGTAAGATGTCCGGTTCTCATGATCCTTGGTCAGACTACAGCACATTCATCAGATCACGGGTTCCTTGAACATCCTGGTCGGGTGAGTCATCCTTTTTCCCTCCCGCTACCGCTCTTGGTGGCCGAGCCAGAAACCTTTAGGGATCCCCACCCTTAACAGATAGCGCTGGCCTGCACAACCCCACTTCCACCTTGGGAGGGAAGGTGGGCCAGTGCGCATCCCCACTCTGTGACCAGGGCCCCGGCGGCCATCTTGCGTCTACCCCCTCCCCGCCGCTACACCATCATCGTAAATCATATGTTTTAGTTTTCCATCGTTATTTTTCGGTTCCGTTCCCCTTCCCCTCTGTTCACTGTTCCCGGTGAACTGTTATCTCCGGTTCAGTGGGCTCCTGAACTCGTTATCAATCGCGAGACGGGTGGTTTTCGCACTCAGACTTCGCGGGATTTCTTGTTATTTTCCATTCCACCGAAATGCCGTGAAACCTTCTGTAGATTCCGGTTTCTCTCCCAAGTAGGCGTGGCTTGAAACCAACGTGTTTTCTACCCCCTCTTCGTCTTATCCGGCCATCATTTTCGCGTTGTATTTTTCGCAGTTTGATTTGTATTTTATTTTTCTTCACTGAAAAGTTGAATTGAAACTTGAAGTTTTGGTGCCTTCGAGGACTGTTTACAAAAATCCAGTCGTTAGGTGTCTGGGTGACATGTTTTCAAGGAACCCGGCGTTTGGTGGTTGTTTTTAGTGTCATTCAGTTTGAATTTGAGCGGCAACTTGTTCGGCGCTGCGTAGGTGGCGCTGTAAGCGGTTTCTGAAGGGAGAAACACAGGACGGAGAAGTCAGGCGCGTAGTCTTGCAACCCGATTGGCCACTCGAGTACGCTCGCTTCTCTAATGGCTGTGTGAAGGTTTTATTGTGAACCCAACAACGGAACGGAACAGTGAAGCGGTCAGGGGCGTACACCCGCGGGGCTCTCGGTGGTAGGTTTTCGTTTTCGGGGGTTCGGTTATAGTTTTTTACCCGTTGTTTAGTGCTATTTTATACTGTTTAGTCATTAATATTAATCCCTAAAAACCGAAAATTTCGACCTAAAACCGTGTTTTTTTCCGGGTTTGCGGTGGCCGAAGCAGACACCGTGTTGTCAATGGGCCTACACAAGCTCGGTGGGTGTTAGTGTTGTGCAGTATGGACGATCAGAATCGCATGATGCACCCAGTGCCCGGCCAAGTGGGAATGTTGCCTCAAGGATACGGTATGCAGCCTGTGGACCCCAATCACGGGGCTCCGGCAACGCCAGATCAGGAAACTAGGAAACAAGACATCGGTGAGATCCTCCAACAAATTATGAACATCACGGACCAGTCCCTCGACGAGGCGCAAGCGAGGTAAACAAACTATTATCAGTCTGACACATTGAACGTTGAAGTTACAATACCAAGTTTCGTCCGTCTTTGTTTTCAATCAATCGTATTCTTCGCCGAGCCCCCTGGTAACCTTTCGAAAACCTCCCCAGCACCTGGCAACACATTGAATCCGACCGAAAATCGTCCGTCCTCTTACCTTATTTACCACTAAACCCAATATTTATCCTCTGCTAACACGCTTTGTAAACATGGTCAAATAAATAGTAGCGATTTATTGATTTCTCGCGATGTAAATCAGGCGTAACCTTTGTTTGTGGTCTGAAGGCCCCAAGCATAACCTTACTCCCAGTCGCCTATCTGTGGATCCACTCCATCATCTCGGACACACTCCGTCCACATTTCTCCACTTCCGTATTTTTTGTTGTAATACTCGTACTTAGTCCAAAACCACTCCAAAATATATTTTCTGGTTTCTAAATTCCCACACATTCAACTCATTCTAAACTTCACTTGTGGGTATTGATCTTACACGGGTATAAACAAAATAGATTTTGTGGGGGAATTTTATTTTTATTTCTACTGTTCATTTGTAGGTACCCAGTAAATAACGTGAAAAAATTGTTAGCGAAGTAGGTTCTCCCTCATCATTTAAATGTACCTAATGAGGCTAATTCCAACTGAAATAATCCATTTTGAAATGTGTGTAGTATCTGTGATTGTTTACCCATTACGACATGATCCACCCCTAAACTACCCCCTGCAATCTATCAAGTTCTTGTTGAGAAACCAACTTGCCAATAGTTAATAGCCAAGTTAAGTAATTTGGAGTCCCTTGCGCACTTGGTAGCTGACCATTGTTTGTAACCATTACAAAAAACAATCCTCAGCCCAATGGGCTATTTTGCGAAAAAAGCAACACGAAGGTTTTGTGGATATTTTTGTGCTGAATTAGAGAAATAGGTACTTACATTTTTGGATGCAGAATGTACAATTTTCTATTTGGATCCATGAAGATTTGATAGTTTATCTCGAAAAAATTGGCGCCCATTGCATTCAAAACACCCCTAATCATGTTTTTGAGGTTGGATCGATTTATATTTAGTTCACTGAGTTGGATTGCATTGGTTGTTTTTGGCAGACAACAAACTACGATAGGTATAGTGTATTTTTTTTTTTTTTGCGGAAACCTTTCATTGAACCCACTTGTCATGAAGATCCGGATTTCTGACTCCGAATTTGACTTTTAATTTATCACTTTTTATCACGAATTTTTTCCGCACTATACTTGCTTAGGTCCCTGCTTATTACTTTTGCTTAAATGTTGTCATACTGTCGATACAATGTACCTATGAGGTAAAATATTGTCAACAATTCCACTTAAAAAAGTGTTGAAGTTTTTCTCATTTTTTCTCGAGTATAAAGATATGCCCACATGCACTTGCATGGTATTTCTTTGTTTGAGTTCTACGGTTCCTATAAATATGTGTCAGATGGGACGTTAGAAGGCATTTGAATAATCTGCTCGTACACTTTTCCCCCATCCATCCATCACTTTCATTTTAATTAATAATATTTGGTTAAGTCAAAAAGCTCATTTCCAATCTTGACCATTGTCGTGAATCGGATGGCTGTGCACAATAACAAAGTGTTTCTTTCAAAGTTCAGTTATCTGTTGTAACATCAGTTATTCTATTCAAATTTTAAAGGTGATATCTCGACTTTGTTACAATTTACTATCGATTGGCCCACAATAAACATTACCTCATCACATAAAAGTTGGGAAATCCTAATTTCATGCTACAGATCATTAAAATCCCCAAATTTTAACTTATTATTTGATCTTTGATTATTGCCTACATTTCCTGCATTTAGTCAATGCTTTGGGACTACTTGACCCTTAAGTATTTACAAGTAGATGTCTGGTCTAAGAGCGCACTTCAAAATGACCTGTTTCGAATACATCTTATTATCATGAGTAGAATGTAGGAATTTCCAATAACCCTCTCCAGTAAATGTTAAGCTAGAAATTCATACATGAATTCTTTTAAATATCTCAAATAACTCATTTTACATAATTGAAATAGTTCTTAGTTCAAGAGACTGGCCCCGTATTATATTCACTGTTCAACTCTGTGAGAGTATTAGTTTTATTTAGAGTACTTTTAATTACCTTTATAACAAGGTAAAGTAAAAATTACCTTTATAATAGCAGAAGGTTTTACACAATAATTTACACTATTCAATAATGAAGTTCATGTTAATGATCAATATTTTATCATCGTCAGCAACATGACTTTGAATCTCTGATTAATTTCCAAATTTTGATTGGTAGGTAGGTATGTTTGTTCTCATTATAAATTAGATTCCGGTAAGCGTAATTTCGACTGCTAGATTCACGTCAGTTTTCATGTACAACCATTCGAAAATGTAACTTCCTCATTTTCCGCCCCTCAAAAATCCTCCATCATTTGTTGGATCTCATGCTACCGATTTCCCTCTGTTACCCACCTGCGAAGTACTGGTTTTCTCTTCACTACGTATCAAAACTATTTTTATTCCTTTAAATTTATCGAATTATTAATTAATAGAGAGCAGCTTACGCGTTAACAACGGGATATAGTGTAAATAGGGTGGGCCAGCTTGTCTTTATGCATTTGGGGGCGTTTAAACAATAAAAAAATCCACAGTCATGCAGCATGGCTATACGAGCGATATTTGAAATAGCTGGTTTTATGTAAAATGTCTCTATTTTACTCCTCAGTTTATAGATTTTTCCCCGCTGAACACGATGGTAAAGTCATCTCATCCGGTATCAGTTTAGAGCAGATGAACCGTGGAGAACATCTCAAGTAACAACCACGTTTCTTCAGATTCAAAGTGCTCCAGTTTGAGACCTGAATAAGATAACGCAATTTTGACTTCACCATCGTGTTCAGCGTAAAAAAAACATGTTTAAATGAGGTGTCACTTGTCAGACTGTTTAATTTTTGGAATTAATGGGTAATTTTTCCCTCCTTGAAACTCCCCGAAACCCACCCCCAGCCAAGATCCTACCCATCTACGAACTTAACCTTTCGATTGCCAAGACAGATTTTTTTGTGCAAATATGAACTTTTTTTTCTCAATTCTATGTAAGTGTACGATTTTTTGTGCCTTTTGGCAGTGGATTCAGGATGGTGTGAAACGGATTTTGGTATACAAATGTTTCGGAAATTCGACTTTGAAAAACTTTAGATCGAGAACAGTAGTTGCCCTTTCTTCGAAAATTCGCTAATAAAAGTACCTAACAAAGAAGGGATTGGAGTTGAATAACTAAATGAAAGATGAACGGTGGTACTAAGTTGGTGGTACCAAGGTGTTTTTGGTTCATTATTTTAATTTAACGAACCATTCCAATCCACTAAGAACAACACAATTTAAACCCCCTGTAAAATTAAATGAACCGTTAAATTTGCAGCGTTTTTTCACCCATAATACGCAAATAAAGACTGCTATTTTGAGGTGGTTATAACCATATATGATTCGTTTTGGTTGGTAGAAACACGAATCGCAATATCTTACCGCTTATGGTCACCGTAGATTGGTCCTTTTTTCGTCTACTTCCCTGCAATGTCACATTTATGTTTTCAAATTGAGGCTACCACAAGTTATTCCATGACTATT
Source organism: Stenodema calcarata (assembly GCA_963920205.1). Taxonomy (NCBI): domain Eukaryota; kingdom Metazoa; phylum Arthropoda; class Insecta; order Hemiptera; family Miridae; genus Stenodema; species Stenodema calcarata. The sequence continues at coordinate 12,454,377 of OY986055.1, read as the reverse complement.
ACATTTTATGCTGTATCATCGTTTTATTTGTTAGTTTCTATTTTTATCTAGTTCAATAGTAGGTAATGCTCATAATAGGGCTGAGTTGTACTCAATCGTCAGTGATGATCAGTGGACAAAAATTGAACTAGTCATGGTTGGGTCGGATATGTACTGCCGGAGATGGTCAAAATATAATTCAACTCGGGTTACTGAAACTGAAAATTGGAAATCATAACTGCTATAACTGCAGGTAGTTGTTGAAATTAGTTTTAACTACAAAAACAGCAAACGGTAGTTGTAGTTACCAGCATACCACCACGTTCTCGTATCTACCTTTTTGTCAAGCATTTACTCGGAGGAGTAGAGTCTGGTGTACAACTGCTCTAATTACAAGTAGTAGTTGCTACATCTGTAGGAGTTGTAACGTTGTACGATCCTCGAAATCTATTGGAGTCTTCTGTGCTGAAACAGGAAAATACCTTGTTCAGAACAGAGTCTAACAAATGCTGTTGGATCGTTTCAATTGAAGATTAGAGTTTCTAAGAAACAACATTGCAGGCCAGCTGTATACAGTATACAATTCTATAGGCTTCTAGTTTTGTCAATCTGTGAATCAATTTATCTCTAGGAACTAATCAGGATCAATATTTTGTCACTCAAAGTGGCTAGAATGCAATTTCATAGTCACAAATGGTTTAAATGTGCTGTAGGTTGTTAATTTTTGAAGTAGGGAATAATCGAGGAATAATCTACGTGCAAGCTAGATGTACGCTATTAACAGTTGGTTACAGTTACTGTAAGCTGTCGCAGTAGTAATCCCTCCTTAATCGTCCTCAATTACGTAGACATAATCAGTGGCAATTCCACGAATGCCTGAAGCACAAGAACACGAAAATAAGTTCATTTTCATTCAAATGGACTAAGAACCGCTTGGCTCCAATAAAAATACTATCAGCGAATTTTCGAAGACAGCTATCGTTCTCGGTCCACAATTTTGTAAACTCTAATTTCTAAAAGAATTGCATACCAAAATCCATCCCAGACCATCCTGAATTCTCTGCCGAAAGACACCAAAAATTATTTTTTATATTTATTTATTTATAAATTTATACACTATTTATGTACTCGTTTGTCTTTCCAGACGATAAAACTGAGATAAAAAGTTCAAATTTTCACGAAAAATCCGTCCTGGCAATCGAAAGGCTAAGTTCGTATTTGGACGGAATCGGGCCACTCAAAGAGGGGTTTTGGGGAGTTTTGGGGGGAAAAATTACCCATAAATTTCCAAAATGATACAGTGACGCCTCATTTCAAAGTTTATTTTACGCTGAACACGATGGTGAAATCAGAATTTCGATATCTCATTCCGTTCTCAAACTGAAGCACTTTGAAGATGAAGAAACGTCGTTGTTACTTGAGATATTATTTTCGGTTCATCTGCTCTTATCTGATAACGGAATGCGATATCGCAATTCTGACTTCACCATCGTGTTCAGCATTGCAAGATCTATAAACTTAGGTGTTACTTGGCAAAAAATGGAAACAAAATTTGTTAAAAAACCAGTAAAATGGAGACATTTTACAAAAAATTAGTAATTTCTTCGAAAATTCGCTCTTATAGCCATGCTGCATAACTGGATTTGCTTCCATATTTTCCCAACGTTGTACCAAATTCGATTCAACGAGTTTCTCGCTCATCAATCGGATTTTACGAGTATTAGTTCTGTCGAATTGGTCGGTCGACTATTTGCAAAAACGAAAGTGTTGTCACATCCCCTTCTCATAATTCTGGTAGGCTTAGAAATGTTTTGTCGTCATAATTTCGTTTGGTTGGTCTGATTTATTTTCGAATTTGTTGAACCACAGCAACTCGATACCCATCAGCATACAAGTGGGTACAGTCGTACGTCATCATGATTAAACATTGTATGTTTTCAATTTCTTCGTTGATCAAAATTAGCGAAAATCACAAGATGAATCGGTTTCCATATCAAGAGACGGAAACCTGTGTTTCGGCATTACATTAGGCCGCTTGGCTAGTTATGTTACTCGGTCCAATTTACCATTTCCTTTTAGTCCGTGTGTATGTGTCTTTCTAGACAAAACTAACAGATTAGCTATTATTCCACCGCATTTTTCTCATTTTTTTTTTATTTCTTCAAGTTTTGATATACCGTCGACATTGGTGGAATGAGGTATTAGGCACCAAAAAATTCCTCGTTACCATAAATCTTCCCGTCATGAGGCATAGTTTATCTTGAAGTTATGAGTAGTCATTGCTTAATCTACGATTCATAGGCCCTCATACATCCAACAGTACTTGGGATTATAGAATGACCGAAGAATCCATTTTCATCAAACTATGAAACAAATAAAAACTTTCATGACTTGAAAGTTAGACTTCAACTAGTATTTCACTACTGAAGAATAATATTCTATAATATAATATATTATATTGTATACACGTATATTCCAGCTACAACTGTCGTCCCTCTGAATTCATCATGGTTATAAAATTCGTTTCTTCTTTTTTTTGTTTCAGGAAACACACGCTCAACTGCCACAGAATGAAACCTTCGTTATTTAGCGTTCTTTGCGAAATCAAAGAAAAGACTGGTATGTACATCATAATTTAAAAGTACAATGTCACTCAACTCAATTGTTGGATTATTGATATGATTTATTTTAACATCAGACCGGTCGGAATGCGCCCGTTTAACCCGATTTTGATTTGACATTAAACCCATCATCCGACATTAAATGCCGGATGATTTTTATCCGTCTGGAAACTACTTAATGCCCATATTTAACGATTTAAAGTGGAGTTTTGTCGACCAAACTGGATATTTTCATCCATTTTTCGTTTTTTCTTTGGACAGATTGCAGAAAGAAAGAAAAATAATCCACAGTCATGCAGCATGAATATAAGAGCGAACTTTTGAAGAAATAACTGGTGTTATGAAAAATGTCTGCATTGAAGAACATGATGTACATGAAGAACATCTCAAGTATCAACATGTTTCTTCGTCTTCAAAGTGCTCCAGTTTGAGAAAGGAATAAGATACCGCAATTCTGACTTCACCATCGAATTCAGCGTAAAAACAACCTTTACAAAATTCAGTCATGCAGCATGGCTATAAGATCGAATTTTCGAAGAAATAGCTGGTTTTATGTAAAATGTATCCATTTTACACCTCAATGTATAGATTTTTCCACGCTGAACACGATGGTGAAGTCAGAATTGCGATATCTCATTGCGTCATCAGATTACAGCAGATGTCAGTCAGGAAACTACTTAATGCCCATATTTAACCATTTAAAGTGGAGTTTCGTCGACCAAACTGGATACTTTCATCCATTTTTCGTTTTTTCCTTTGGACAGATTGCAGAAAGAAAGAAAAATAATCCACAGTCATGCAGCATGGCTATAAGAGCGAATTTTTGAAGAAATAACTGGTGTTATGAAAAATGTCTTCATTGAAGAACATGATGTACATGAAGAACATCTCAAGTATCAACATGTTTCTTCGTCTTCAATGTGCTCCAGGTTGAGAACGGAATAAGATACCGCAATTCTGACTTCACCATCGAATTCAGCGTAAAAACAACCTTTAAAAAATTCAGTCATGCAGCATGGCTATAAGAACGAATTTTCGAAGAAATAGCTGGTTTTATGTAAAATGTCTCCATTTTACACCTCAATGTATAGATTTTTCCACGCTGAACACGATGGTGAAGTCAGAATTGCGATATCTCATTGCGTTATCAGATTAGAGCAGATGAACCGTGAAGAGCATCTCAAGGAACAACCACGTTTCTTCATCTTCAAAGTGCTCCAGTTTGAAAACGGAATAAGATATCGCAATTCTGACATAACCATTGTGTTTAGCGTAAATAAACCTTTAAAATGAGGTGTCACTTGTCAAACTGTCTCATAATCCCCCAAAAATCCCTACACCTCCCTCAGCTTCTAGATTTTTCAATGCTGAACACCACGGTGAAGTCAGAATTGCGATATCTGTTCCATGCTTGTTTTTGCTACTTTTAGCATAGAAATTAGCTTTAACAGCTACTCAGCTGATACTGGGCATAAGCTCCTTAAAGTGTAACTCCTAGGAGGCTACATACCAAATTATTGTGTGAATATCGTAGAAATTAGCTTTAGGAGTTACTCAGCTGATCCGAGGCCTGGGCAGCGTCAGGTTAAAGTCCTAAGGAAGCTACATACCAAATTACAGCTTCGTATAGTAAATAACCTAGAAATTAGCTGTAGGAGCCACTCAACTGATTCTAGCCTTATGCTGCTTAAAGGTGTCCTAAGGAGGCTACATGCCAAATTTCTACCACCATTGGCGTAATGGATAGTCGGACGCTCGGTTTCAGCCAGTTATTTGAAGGCTAAAACATGTTCCATCACCATCGCCCAACGTCTAATCTAATATTTTCTTTCCACCTTGCTTCATAACTTATATATTATGTTTGATATCGTGGGTTTAGTGTCATGAGTTCCGCTACTACGTTAGTTGTTCACTTGGTGTTGTACCTTCACTTCCTCCCTCACTCGTTCACCCTTCAACGATTTCCCATTATCGGGTCAGGTTGACTGTAGTACGCTTGTGTGACTGGCCGGTGGGGTGTCACCACTTGAAGTAACTCACCTAGCTTGTTCTGTCAGAGTGAAAGCTTCAGCAGCCTTTTGGAGTGAGATGGGCATCGTCAAGAAGAGACGGAAGGAAACTTTCAGTCCACTCTTTCTTTAGCTTGGGTGTTATTCAAAACTGCCCCGTCCATGGAGCGTAGTGTTTCATGAGGAGTTGAAGGGATAGGGCTTTGACCTCTTGTAGACCATGTCTTGCTAATTAATGAAAAATAAAAACCGTGATAATTATTTCTGTGAACTTTTTTAGTTCTTCAATCAGATTTGCTGGTTTTGTGTTCAAGCAAGTATTGTAAACTTGTTCAACTTGATATTCGAACAACTTAGCTATGACTCATTTAGTTTCATTAGGTGATGTAAAACTTCAAGGCGGCATCATAACCGAATATTGAACCTTTCAAAATCGAGGTAAGTGGGAATACCTCATCTCAAGAGTTGTTTTCATTGGTCTGACCCGAAATAAAAATGAACTAAATGAACGAAGGCAGACAAGAGGATGGGATGAGAATGAGAAGAAAACTGAAATGCGAGGAGAGGGGAAGGGAATCGGTTCAGAGCGCTGTCCGTTCGTTCCTGAGGGCCTTTAATCGGGGCGTAAATCATAAGAGCGACGGAACCCCTGAGGGATGGCAGGAGGGACGGCTGGTGGACGTAGTGGAAGGGTAGGGGTGTAATGGGAGTTAGGTGCGGTAAGGTATAACTGAGGTAGGGAAGGCGGTGGGGGTTGGATCATCATCCCTCACGGGGCACTTCGCCACCCGCCGGGCATAAAATCACTTGCCTTTAACTAAGGCAGGAAACCCACGGGCAAGGGGATCCGTTCTTTGCCTTGAGACGGCTTGATTTTGGCGGGGATGGGTTCCTGGAGGACGCCCAACTGTGAAAAAGGAGGTACAAAGCTAAATGGATGATGTGCTGCAGTTCCACGCTATGGGGCCGACTCTTCTGAATCTTTCTGATAGAACTGCTTCCTAATACCCGAACGGAGAACTAAATGTTCATGCTTTAATAAATCAAGTACTCAAAACTTGTGGTTCCACCATCTTCTTACGATTGACTTTATTCTGGTTTTGACTCAATTTCAACTGGCTCCATAAGCAGGCTTGGGATCAGGTTTGATTGTGTCATTTTCAGCTCTTTAGCTCTTCCTTCCAAGACGACTTTCTTCTGTGGAGGAAGTTTCTTCTTGGGCCTAGAATCCACGCAGGGTCCCCTTATCATCAAGCATTTACACACAAATGCTTGGTTTGACGCTTCCTTGATGCAACTGCTTTGAATATTTATGGTTCATATAGCCCTCAGCAGCTATATGAACCCTTGTAACAGTCCGTCAACGTTCAAAACCTGATTGCTTTCTTCACATTCAAATTTATTGCTTCGTCCAACCGGATCGAATAAGCATTTTCAATTCCTCGAGGATGACTTTCGTTTGTGTAAGAAGGATATTCCTGGGCTTAGAACCCATGCAGTGATGCCTATCATGTCCAATAACTCTTGAATTGATGCTTCCACATTACAATATTACAGTACCTTTCATCAACCATCCACATGTTAATACTTCAGTGCACTCAGCACATTGAGTTTGATGTCCTCTTGGAAGCCTTAATACACGAAACCTGACAATTGCTGCCTCCACATTTCGTTTCGGTGTTTGATGCTTCGATTGGTACTTTCTTGTCACATCATTACACAACTGTAATTCTGATATAAATATCAGAAGTAAATTTACGATCTATATGCTTTCAGCATGTTGATCGTGGGTTCCAGAGGTGCTGCTGCCTTTCCAAGCTCTATCCCGGTATTAGTCGACTCATTGGAGATGCTATGCTCCTCCTGTTATTGTGCTCATGCTCCGTTTCTGGACAACAAGGACGTCGTTCAGTTAGGGTTGTCGTTTAATCATTCTCATTGGTCCGATTATACGAGATTTATGATGCTCCAATCTCAGTAGTTACGTTTGTGGAGAAACTTTTTTCCAAAGCGTATTTGTTACACAAATTTTGTTACTCAAGCCATTTTCAAACCTTGAGTTCTGTGACTGCTATCAGATGAGTCTACAGCATCATTCCTTCGACGTATTTTCAACCATTTATCGAATATTCAAAGAAAAGGAAGCTGAACGGTCCAAAATGTTTAAAACTCGAATTTCCGAAAACGTTTTGTACCAAAATCCGTTTCAGACTATCCTGAATTCACTGCCGAAATGCACTAAAAATCCTAGAACTCTCGATAGAATTGAGATAAAAAGTTCAAATTTGCACACAAAAAAATTCTGACACCACCATCGTGTTCAGCGTTAAAAAAATCTATAAACTGAGGTGTTACTCGGCCAAAAATGTAGACGAAATTTGTTATAAAATCAGTAAAATGGAGTCATTTTACATAAAACCAGTTATTTCTTCGAAAATTCGCTCTTATAGCCATGCTCTTATTATCAATAAAGTGAGCAGGGACAAATATTTCCAAACCTATTACAATTGACAATGAAGGGACCCTCAAACTTGGCAATGTGTGATAATGCTCTATATAACGCTAGGATTTGTATGTTGGTTTTGAGATGGGCATGCATGTATTTCGTATTATAAACATTTCTTCATGTAACTATGTTCATGCCGCCAAAAACTAGTCAATTTGCCAGCTTACCAAACTTACCAAAAGCTGATTTAGCTCCTCAATCTCCACTTCTTTATCCAATAGACCTGGACATCTGAAATTTGATATTTACTTGGGCTTTGGTGGCGTAGGAATGGGATTGATCCGTTATTTCGCTGACAGGTAGTTGATTTTGACTGGTAGATTTCTGTGCGATATTTTTCACTGGTAGGTGAATAATATAATATAAATGCTGGTTCATAGTGATATTCATAGTATCTGCTGTGATAGTATCGATTTTGTTATTTCTGTGTATTTGGGTATGGTGTTTGTGTTGAATTGTAACATATTCTGTGACCAGTAGGCCTGGTTATGTGTTGCCAACGTTAATCTCTCCAGGTGCACATTTTCAGCCCCAGTACGCGCAAGATTCGTCAGAATCCGTCCTGAAGTGCTTATATTCTTTACTTAAATTACCGACAAAATATAACGGGAGTTCTCTCTCTAGCTTGAGTTGAGGGGGAGCGCAGATCAATATAGCTGTCCTCCTCTCCCTCTTCCCTCGACTGACTCTGCCGCCCCCTAACGTTGCCCCCCACCCCAGACACTGAAAGGATCTCCCACGTCAATGCTACACACTCCAACAACGTGCTCTTCCATTAAACTTGTTAGTATGTTTCCCGAAAAAAAAGGTCTCGAGAGGCTCCCCAGGGAGGGTGGGCTGTATAGTTAGTTACCCCATAACCATTAAAATGATGAAATCGTACATCAAGGAAAAAGTTAGCTGAGTTATATGGCAAAACAAATACCGAGGAGTCGCAATGTAGCAGGGTGCTTTCAGTGTTTTACCGGAGTATCGATCATTATTCCGAAATTTGCCAGCCCAATTCTTGTACCGCGATCTGGACCACAGCTTTGATTCTGTGGAAATGGTGAACAAATCGCAAATGTGCTGTAATGGACTGCCAAACTCAGAGGCTCACTCGTGAGTTCGAACCTTAGGCGTTACATACCTGAAACCCCCAGTTGTGAAATTTGCTCAATATGCAATCATGGCCGCACCGAAGACATCCTTCACTTCCTGGGAGTGTGCCCTGTAATGAAAGAATTCAGAGTTCGCTATTTGGGGCAGAGGTCACTGACAAGAGACGAAATAGTGGAGATCTTGAACCAGGAGCTAATGGTGGGGAATATTTAACCTAATACCAACAAACCCCTATTACTGGAATAACTATTTGAGAACTTGGGGGAAAGGCCTTATTGATCCGGCTAGGTATTCCAGGTAATACCAGGTACTAATAGGTTACGGAAAACGAATGCGTGAACGGTGTGCGATCATAACTGTCGACAAGTTATTTGAGTGAGTATTGAGTTTCGAGTAACAGCGACCGTCTGGTAATAGGTTGTGGTATTAGGTCATTTTGGTAATAGGTAATAATGAGAACCTTTCCAGCGCCCAACGCGGCCTCCTCATGAGTTTCCACTCCGCTTTGGGCGCTGGGGAGGTTCTCGAATCGCCGGTAACTTATTATCAAAATAACCTAATACCCCGACCTATTAACAGACGGTCACCGTTACTTAGATTTGTAAATATAGGTATTTTGGCGGAAAGTTTATCGATGTGTGATAAAAATCGGGAGAAAAACATCGAATGATATCCATCCCTACTGTCCAGGCACCGTCCCTCATAACTCCCGTAAATTTAATCGATAACTGGGATACTTTTGGTGTTCTCTGTTCTGTGTTGAAATGTAATCGGGCTCAGATTTTCCAAATAAGAGCTGAGTTGGGCAGCAGTTATTTACATGTTCAATTAGTAACTGGTATTGTTTCACTTGTTCTCGTCAGTTGATAATTCATTTTGAAAGGACTATAAAGTAACTAGAGTTACTGACAAAAATTAAGGAATAAGCAGTAAGAGGCGTCGACCTTAACTTTGAACTGTATTCAGAGTTTTATTCAAAGCACCAGGGACATTGATGTGAGGATTCTGAATCATATATATTTTAACCTCATGTTCGACGTGATCACACCAATCTGATCAGTCGTATATTAAGTCATATTCCTTACACTTATTACTGATTCAGAAAGTCGAATTGAAAAAAATCAGTCCGTCCACTGAACGCGCCACATTGACCAGTTGGAGTTATGAAATTCGGGTTACGGGTCCGTACAAGCCCGTGGATGATCCTTGAAACTTTTCATAACTCTAGGTCATTTGAAAGGTAAAGTTTGAATTTGAATAGAGTTTAGTTCAGAGAATTTTTTAAGACTATCCATAGCTTTATACGACCAGCCTTTAATTCACAATGAGCGCTCGAACGTTGAGCCGTTAAAAAATGGTGAACAAGAAGAGCGTGAATCCCACGGGCGGCACATTGGGCTTGATTCAAATAAAAATGAATTACAAATAATTTTTGTCTTATATATTTTTTTGATTATTATTTGGCATAAAAAATTAGGCAAAACGATGACGTGAGAAAAATTGAAGCGGAGAATAGGAAAAAAAGTGCGAGTTGACTAGAGTGAATTGAGTATCCAGGAATTTTCGAACATGTTCCACATGTCATCGTGAGTACCTCAGATTAAAACGACCAGCTGATCCCCAACACAGCCAGGAAACCTTTAGATTCATAGTAGCCAACTTTGCAAATTAGGGGGCCATTTGCATTTATAATTACCGACCTTTATCTTCATTCCCGCGAGTTTCATTCATTGTGTGTTGGTTGTAGGTTGTTCTTCTATATTTCCCCTCTTTCCATGCTCATTTCGTGTTTTTTTCTCGTTCTCATAATCCTTTCAGGTTTTTTCTTCTTGTTTCTTCTCAGTAACAAAACAACATCATTATCTCTTCAACAGACTGTCAAGCGCGTTTGAAATTCTCTAGTTTGTCCTCTAAACTTAAATGATCGATTTAAGCAGATATTTGCAGTGTACCGTAATCACGTCTAGACCATATATCAACATGATATTAATACTCAGACCGATGTTCATATTGCCCCTGGGCCATCTAAGTCATTTACCATACATACTCGTATATCTATTTGGTTTCTAGAACCGGCGTGGTGAATTCAAATTGCATCTCTTGCTTTGGAATGTTCAGGAGGGGCAATTTATTTGATACAATACTAATTAATTTATTGGTACAATACTAATTAAAATAGTAGACATTTAGAATGATTTCAACTGATTACAAGTTAACTAAGATGAACATAGTTAATTTTGCATGTGGTTAATAGTCACAACGGTCAGTGCAGTGTGGGCAAAAAAGTCAACACGCCCGGTATTCTGATCTAGTTCATTTAAACGCCCTACGGTACCTACCTAGTTTATTATTAGCCCAGAGATTTCGTGTCATTTTGTTAGATCCCAGATATGAAAATTGCATATTTTACAGCTTTGAAACGTTACCTGCGTTTTTCTCCCAACTAGGTTTGTGGATCCAAGGCGACCTACGCGAGGGATTGTGCTCGTTATACGAGAAGAAGTACTAGGGAGTGGCTGCATAGTGAGAATATTGAGACCCACAACTTGTTATCTCGCTATACTTGCTGCAAGCAAAACCGGTCTATCAAATTCATTGTAACTCGTCGTGTCGTGCTGAGGCTGTATTTCAGTCACTTCTTGTCGGGTTTATTATTGTGTTCACGGTTGTAAACACCCCGAAATTGCCCGTGTTCCGTACTTTCCGCGATAAACCGGTACCACTCGAAACACAGTCGCCCGTGTTACTCTTTATTCGCCCATTGTGACAAGGATGTATGTGCCACGGAACGTTCGGGGAAACCAGGGAAAGGGAGCACCTGTGTCTGCGAGGGCCCCCACAATAGCTAACGACCGGATGCGCGCCCGCGCTTCTGCAATCATAAAATTATTGACTATCCGAAACTCTCTGGTATACCTTTTGTTCAGAGGTACCCAGTCCTCACACACTGTTGTACCGTCACACGCCAACACACACTGCTCATCCAGCTTTTCCGTCAATCGACTGTAATATTATCAACGTAGGAACACCCGTTACCGCGGTCCCATTTACCTTGCCCGTACACGGTATGTCTGTTTGTTTCTGGGAAATGCTCCTGTAACTGATATGGCTCATTGTCCACTGGGTTTCCTACCGGTCAAATCATGGTCTGTCCCTGACACAATATTTGCCTCAGTCATGGAAAGCTTGGAATCGTGTTTGTCCTCTCTCTGTGGTTTTCCTTAGCTACGTATATGCATCTCTCTGCAATGCCTCCGGTGTAATTGCTGAGAACACCAATTGGCTTGTGATGTCTAGTGATGAGTTGAGCTGAAGAAATTGGCTTGCAGCTGGACCTTATCATATGACCTGTAGTTGTTTCAGCATCAAACGAGGAACAGTTCTAAGGAGCGGTTTCCGAGCTCGGGATCTATAGGTTCTCGACTCACAGAGTCAAGGACTCAAACAAGCTCTCGGATCTAAATCGTCTTTCTGAGTCAGGGATTTATCTGCGAAACTCGAGGATCTATAAGTCCCATTTGAATTCTATTTGAGTCTATAATAAATATCGATAAATAGCAATAAATATTGAGAGAATCCTACGGTTTTGTGTGTTCTAATGTTGGCATTGAATGACCGCCCGGGCGGTCTCCAGTATCAGTTAGTAGGTTCGTCCGCAGTATAGTTAATCCTTTGCTCGCAAAGCCCATTTCTAGACTCCGGAGTCGAACAGGGCCGTTAAGTTCTGGACTTCGTTAACTCGGAAAGTAATTTTAAAGACTCCAGAGACTAAAACTGGTTAAAGTCTAGAACTTCGTTAAATCGCGAGCTTGGAAACCGCACCTAAGTGTTTATGATTAGAGAAGAATTTTGAGTTGATAGACTTCGAGTTTGGCTCGATTTCAGTTCTTGAACTTGTCTTGTTAGGAAAAATAATCACTGGTTCTAACGCTGCCTACTCATTGATTCTGAAATTCCCAGGGCCGTCAAATAATATAGTAGGTACCTACGTCAGTTTGAAAAGTAATGTTATACATGTAGGTACACGGTGTAGGAATTGTAGTCATTCACGATCGAACGAAGCTTCAATGCTTGGCTGCGTCTAGTTATCATTTTTGAAATCACCTCTTACTGAATTCAACCGTGTTGGGTATCTCCGTTTCAAATCTTTTGCATTTCATTCCAATTCCCCGTATTTTTCACGAGATTGTGTTCTTCACCGAGCGCTGTTCTGTTCTTGTTTCTTTTCCATCTTCTCGCTCGTTCCTGAATAACGGTTTCCCCTCGTCCTTTTTTCGGGAGTATATCACGCGGTCTCATATTACCATGTAGAAGGAATACGAGAAAAAGGCCTTCCACCATCCAGAAGAGATCGGGACTTCGAAGTTGCCGCGCCGGTGTCCTTATCTCCGTCCTTAATCCCCCACCCGTCGACGTTATAGGTTATACCTCCTCACGCACACTCAGTCACAATCAAACACGGACACAGCCATCTACACACTCGCCTCTTCCCTTCTTCGTCTAATGGTCTGGATATGTGACCAATTAAGGCCCAGCGGGGAGTCCACTTGGGCTTCGTAACGTCACATTCATAAAAATATTATATTTCCCCCGCTCCGGAACGCCATCTCCAAAACCTAACATCCATTTTATTCTATTTTTTGCCCACCTACTCTACAGGCGAAGGGGATTAAAATTATTGAAGATTATTTCTAGAAAATGCCCTCCGTTAAAACCCACGACGATATCGAAAAAACGACGAGAGAAAAAAAAGCAGGATTTCATCTTTCAAGATTGGAGTAATTTGATTAAGCATAAATCCATGTTTTTGTGTGCACATCTAATTTAGATCTATTGGTTGTTGGCTATCGATTTGTTAAGAAGCAATTGACGTAGGTACCAATAAAACCCAACTGCCGTGCATGGCATTGGATAAACAGTGTAATAGTCCCCTATGATCATCTTGACACCTTAAACTCTGTTGAGTCTTGTAAAGGTATAAGTAGAGTCAAAGAGAAGCGTGTGACGTCAGACAAATCTAGTTTTCTAAGTATGACATCATTACAGGTACGATTTCTACACCCATGTCATTAATGTAGAGTCTACATTGTAGACCACGGAATACATCTGGATTCGCCAGTTTCAGCAGCGAAATGGCTATGACGTTTTGAGAGTATTTTCGAAGGTTCATATCGTCCCTTAAGATCTCACAAGGTGTAACTCAGGTCTCACAAGGTGAAATTACCAGTATGTTGGGAAATTCGTTATTTGTCTCTCCTGAAAAGTTGAGAAAACTGAGTTAGACCTTGTGGGATCTTAAGGGACGATATGAAGGTATCTTCTACCCTAATCTGTTGGATAGTTTGTGCCTAGTAGTTCGCACGTTAATGTAGAAAAAAAGACAAAATTCGCACATATATATTGTTAGGACTCCTGCGGGTAGTAGGTATAAACCTAAATTTGCAACCCTGAAAACTGTGTGTTAACTTCGTGGATGCTCGGAAAACAGCGACATTTTTGCACCAATTTTAGTTTTTGGCCAAAAAAGCAGTCGTAGCCTCTTGACGAAAAAGTTTTTCTTAGTTTCTTTCTTAAAGTATACAAAATTTCCCACAATTTCAGTGGTCTCTGCAAAAAACTTCTAGAACATTCTATTTAAACCCACCAAATTTGAGGGGGTTGAACCTTTTTTTCTTAGTTGATTTTAATGAGTCATTATTGCAAAAATAAACCAGTATAGGAAACAATGAATATTCATTTAAATGACAAACGGCTTACATTATAAATTTTGTCAGATCTTGATCAGTTCTGGTCGATTGAGTATTCGCTAGTTATGATATGCGATATTGCTTCTTTACCTATTAATTTTTGTCTTATTCAATAACCTACTATGATTTCAACGTGATAATTATTTGAAGAGTAAACAAAACCATTGTTATTGGGACTTACGCTGCCTTGTAGGAAATGAAATCCCGTGAAAGAAAAACTCATTCAATAAGTCCAGGGAGGGTTTCAATGCCTCTATGAATTTTTTACGTATTGTTCCCACCCAAAAACCTACCCCGAAACCCAAAAGCCATCTAAACGGGGGGTTTGCGGTGAGGATCGTATAAATTTTAATCTTGAGGGATATACATTAGGAAACAAGAGGTCGGGGGGCGGAGGAGCTCATCTCGCCCTCTTCAGACCAGGGGACTTGTGGTGGGGGTAAATGAACCCTCGAATATTCATTGGAAAAGTGGAACATAAATTTCCATATTAATTGACTGTTGGTCGAATGAAAAGGAAGGGTGGGCGGATTTGCGGATGAAAGTACCTAAGGACCACCTCAAGTTCAGTTTCACGTGAAATTTCTAATTAACGTGTTTATTTTGTCTCTTCTGAAATTGTATTTTAAACGCCAAAAAAAGCTAACCGCGTTGTCGGCAAAGAGGGACGTTCAAAACAACGGCTTCGTCATATAACGTTAAATTAACGTCCTTGATATCAGATTAAATCTGGGAAAATATTAAGTAACAACGTTGCCATGAAAACATTTTTGGACGGTGGTTATGTGATTTAAAAAAACTCAATTTCCCAGGACAAGCAATTGACCTTAGAGTTTCATTGATGATTTCGGTTGAGGGAGTAATCAGCACTCGGATTATTTGATGCCTGTATAATTCAGTTCGGGAAATACAAAAATCACTAATCCATTCTATCGAAAACCGTAATTTGCCAAATTTGCTTACAGGTACCGTTTCTTCGATACTGCTTCGCACTTTTTGTATCCATGTACAATTTTCTGGAGTGAATCCAGGCGACCAGGATCCAGTCTTTATTTCATTTTATTAACCTCATTCGCCCTGGGGCGAGCTCGCATCTTTTACTTGATTTGTGGTTTAATTTAAAATTATATTAAAATCGTCGTCATTAGAATTACCTACATCATTTAAAATTGAAATTATATCGTCATTTAATATCGTTCAACAGTGATACGACATGAATTGAATAAAAAACGTTAGTCCCTTCCAATATTTGACGAGAGTTATTGCCAATAGTTGAACGTTATGGTTTTGCTGTTTGTTGCACTTGTTTATACTATTTTATTTGATGTTTTTCTATACTATTTTATTTTATGGGTGTTATTCATACTACCCGTTATTCGTATTTAACAATGTTTTTTTTTTGTTTTTCAGGTAAGCTACGGAGTACCATGGACTTCATTCGTATGTCAGTTAATGAACAGTCAAGGTCGTTGGATATCCCTAAATATGATATGAAATTTCCTAGTTGTGCTATCTTAACCAAGTACCTAATACTTCAAGCCAATAGCCGAAAGCAACATGAAAATAAATTAATGTTTCATGTAAGTTGTCCGTAATTGATTGTATTTACTGTCAAGATCGCTCTACATCTCTGTGCCTTAGTTGGCTACGACTTTTTCCTTCATCTTATGCAGATGACGCAAACCATTACATCATCTTCTCCATACAAGTACTCGCGAATGTAAATAATCGTCCACCATTTTAATCTCTACTACCACTTTCGGACCCGGCAACTCATTTCCAACACGATGTTCGGGTTATCTCCTACTGTCACGACCCGCGGCGTAATGTTTTCCATTACCATTTCCTAAGGCACACAGGAGTTTTTCTCATGAAACATTTTTCGCTCTCCAGTATTTTTTACTTTCTTTTGTTCTGACGAGTTTGATTTACTTTCGGAACATTGGTGTCACGACTAGTACGAGATAACTCACGACTAAAACTATTAAATATTCTCCGTTGAGCTGTTTTTCTACCAAGTAACTGAAGCATTTAACGTTTAGCAAACTTTGTATATCGCTTTCCAATATTATTAAAAATTTTATAATTAAAGTGAAATATTGGCGCGACAGACGATTTGTTAAAATTTCTAGCTTTAAATGTTTACTATTTATATGGAATCCCCTGTTATGAACGGCAGAACTTGACAGCGTTATGAGTGCTTTCAAGCTTGTCACATCCAAAAAGCGGGTTTTTTGAGTGTCTGTTTTTTACAATAAAAAATACGTAACTCTACCTCAACTCGGAAACCCGTTGTAGCAAATTGAATTTCGCTCAAGATGAGACCCGGTTTCCACTGTACGTGTAATTTTATGCAGATGTTAGTAGTCCCGATATTTTTAAATTTCCCGATTTTATTAAATCATTAATACGGCTTGAAACCTTTGAACAGAGAGTCGAATAGTCGAACGTTGTCAGTTATTAGCTCTTTTCGCTTTGAAATGACGTGGATAATTTCACTGTTGTAGTGCAAGACAAGTGAAGTAATAAGTGAATAATTCTTGCTTCTTACAAACTATTGAGAATGAATATGTCAAACCTGCCTCAATAAAATTAGAATTTACCTTGAACGTTGTCTACTTCTTCTACGTTGTAAGGCGAGGTTGCGTGACCAACCACATTTCTTGCATTTTGCAGTTAAATTTACTCTTTTTAACCAAAACAAATTTAACATGATAAATAGGAAAATGCATAATATTCATAAGTAGGTATTAATATTAATTTTTTCGTTCACAATAACCATTAAATGGTTCATGGCCCTGTTTATAACCTAAGTTATGAATCGAACAAAACCAACTGAAAACTAGAAAGGGCATCCTAGTGATTTTCAAACATCTATTGGACTTGGCGATATTCTTTACGTTACTAATTTGAGTAATAAATTTTTTTTTTATTAGGGGAGGGAGAAAATGGTTTGGATTTTTGTAAATTCATCTTAACCGCTTGGAACTTATAGTTTAGCAAGAAAGTCTGTAACAACATAAAATAACTAGTATTTTTTAGGTTACACTACCACCCACTCACTTTCCATGTAGAAGTTACAAATTAAATGAAGATGAATTGAAAAACTTTAGTTGGGTAGAAGGACAAGGTTAGTTGACTGTAAAGTTCTGTACAATATCTGACACATCGCTCATTGGGTGCAATAGTGTATATACGTGTATATATAGTGGATATAGTGTATATGTAGTGGAGATATGCTCCAAATATGATGCTTCGGGGTAATCGAGAAAAAAACCATTTCAACTTTGAAATATTCCGCTTCGAATTTCACGAAGCCAGTTTTTGAAGCTCAGAAATTAGAGCTTAAAAAACTCTCTTCGTGAAATTTGTAGCGGAATATTTCGAAATTAAAGTGGTTTTTTTTCGATGACCCCGAAGCATCAAATTTGGAGTTATGACACTATTGCAGCCAATGAGCTATAATATTGCTTATTGAAGTGAACCATATTCTGGAAACCAGCTCCGCTTTGGAACCTTCCCATGAACGTTACTCCGGTATTTTAGTTTCTTTCGTCCCACCATGTGATCAACACACGCCGTCATTGCTCATTTTAACCCGGTAAACACCTTTGGCTCGGGGAAGCTCATCGACGGTTTTTTTTGTTTTGTTTTGCCCCCGCCTCCCAAAAATCTAAAATCCTCCCGATCCCTCGTAAAGGCCCGGGAGCCCGAGGGATAACCAAATGCAAGCAAACACCGGAGAATTTATAACGGCACTGAAACCGCTTGTGGAGTAAGAAGTTAAAGCTTTTGAAGTGTAAACAAAAATAAGCTCTCCCCAACTATATCCGTCTTTAGAGCTCCAACTGTCTTCGGCCAAACCCCCCCCGCCCCGCGTCATCCCCCTGTTGCAATGGTTTTCGACGCGGTAAACATTTTGTTTTCTGGTGCCACGATTTATTTCCATCAACAACTCTGTAAGGTTTTTTATCGAAGAAAATATCATCAAGTGTGGCGTCGAGGAGTTTCTAGAACAGAAATAATTTATAAACTGTAGTATAAATGATTTCTCATCGTCATTTTCATTTCGTCCTAAGCTGGGTGGCATTGTTAATAAGCGTTTTTATACAGCATCCCTAACAACTTCGGGTATGAATAATATTCATACCCGAAGTTGTTAGGGATGCTGTGAAGTCAATTTGTAGGTTTCGTACCACTTCAAAAGCTGTTACATTTTAAACTTTGTTTACTGAATTATTCACTTCACCGGTAGTTCTCCATAATCTACAGTATTATTATCGAGTCAATAATTATTCTGACTTGACATCAGAGTGTATTTTAAATTCAATGGCGAACCGGATGTATGGATCACTTTGAGTCGTTAGGATAATGAATAATTGTAACGTAGACTCCTCACGTAATCAACCCCGCGCATGCGCGGTCCCCCGCTGATTAACCCGATCAATCCATCTTGAGACAAATCCACTGTGCCGGCTTAGTTTTCCTGAAGCCCTTTCTATCCTAAGACCGCCTCCGATCGTCTAATTAAAACCTGAATATATTACCGCACGGACGGGCTTTGAATATTCAACGACATATTCAGGGATCCCCCGACGTTGTAATTCCATCAACAGCTCGTAAAAAGAGATAGCGAGAAAAACATTTCACTGTTTTATGGGCCACCCATGACGCGGTGACATACGCGGCGGTAATGTGATGGTTGCACCCATAAAAAGTATTGTTTGAGTGCGAATGTTTTCAGAACTCTACCGAATTCACATTAATCTGAAGAACAGGGCGGGAAACTTTGTCCCTTTGCAACTACCAACAACTTGAAGAAGAAGGGGAATGTTGTGGCATTTGTTATCAATTTTTACACAGTTAGGGCACAAACCGTATTTGTGTGGTCCCACCCTCCGTAGTGAGCCTGAACGTAAAAGCAGCGATTTTATCTCTCTAACAATACCCACCAACAATTCATTTACTTACTTGGTAATCTTGTAAAAGTCTTCCTCTGGTGTTTAAATAACCTGACACCTGAAAATTTCAGAGAAAATTAAGAAAAAAGTTTACAGTCATGCAGGATGAATTGATGAGCGAATTTTAGGAGTAACGTCCCTATTCGATCTACTCCTCCATTTACTACAAAAAATAAATTTTAAATAACTCAAACACCGAATAGAATTAGGCAACAGAAGAATTTTAGCAAAATTAGGCAGTTGGGAGAATAGAAGTAGGCAATAATCTAGGCATGGATTCGGAATTCTCTAAAAAGTATTCGTATAAATGAAGAGAAATACGACTAGGTGCCTCAGTGAACGCAATTTGATGAACAAAATAAATGAAATAAAATAATAATAATAATGTACCTATTATGGGAATTTTGACATTGTGATTTATAATCTGTTTGAACGTTTATCACGAGTTTATTAAGTTGGTTACTAACTAAGTAACAAACCTAATAAAATCGTAATAAACGTTCAGATTATAAATCATAATCAGTGACACTTTTAGTTTTTAATAAATTGCCACCTGCTTTATTATTTCTATTAGTATTTTTCTTTCTATAGATATCACACAGACTATAATCAAGTCCTTGATTATAAATCCTTGGTTAGTCTTTCTTTGGGTAAATTATGGTGTTTAAGACTCATCCAACTTGAATTAAAAATCCATCAGTCTTCATAAATAGTCTGCACAAGTTTGATTTCCACAATTTAATAATAGCGTGGCGTGTTAAAATAAAATTAGCAACAAGATGAAGGATTTTTCAACATGAAGATGTAAATGAATGTAAAATGAAGGCGCGGAATTCCAGAGGCTTATTAAAACCCGATCACCTCGCCAGCCAGCCCTCTGACGTCATAGGCTGTGACGTACTAGTTGGCCTCCTGACAGCCGTCTGACGTCATACGCGCGTGCGTCATCGGCTCTGACGTACTGGTTGGCCTCATGCCAGCTGTCTGACGTCATACGCTCGTGCGTCATAGGCTCTGACGTACAAGTTGGCCTCCGGCCAGCCGTCTGACGTCATAGGCTCGTGCGTCATAGGTTCGTCTGACGTAGTGGCCCGCCTGTCGCTTGTGTTCTGACGTAATCTGAGGGAAAGGGTGAATCAAGGAAACAAATTTTTCCCGTTTCAGTTTATGTGCCAAAGCAAAGACATGAAAATGTCAAAAGAATGTCAACTCCATCCTGTTGTTGATACAGTCGAGAATTAAATGCTTGCATACGAGTCTGCAACACATTGGGACATTTTATGTCTTTAAAGAAGTGATTCAAGAACCTTCGAACAATGCTACATCACCTACCCCAGTAGCGTAGTTGTTATACTTAATAATTAAGTTATTCAATATTAAGTTCTCAATAATTTATATTGTCTATACAAATGCAAGCTTCATAATTTATGATGAACCCTACAATTAAGTCTTAATTGTAGGGTTCATCATAAATTATGATGCTTGCATTTGTATAGACAATATAAATTATTGAGAATGATCACCTGTGTGTAAACAATTATTTAAACAATCACGCTCATACCGCTGCTTGTCGGCCACGCACTCCGCAGTGGTTAACGTAATATGGTTAGGTAAATCGAGAGCTATCCAACGAGTGGTGAACGATTTTTGTACGATGATAACTGGCGAAGATAAAGTTCCGTAGCAACGAATCGGTTGTAAGTGAAAATCATCAGAAATTTTCGTGACGATTTCGTGTAACGCTTTTGTGTAACGTTTTTCGAGTTATGTGCCAGAGTAAAGACATAAAATGTCAAAAAAACTCTGAAAATTCTTGACACAACGGTTTATTATCTTCCTTGTGCAGATCACCCTTTTGTCTATAGATACCAGACTGTGTTGCAAATCGGCACCATACCATATTCTCACCGTACTCATACCATACGTATCTTGAAACGTAAACCAACAAATTTTGAGGGGAGTTGAACATTTTTTTTCTTTGGGCGATTCGAATGGTTCATTATCGAAGATAATAAACCAAAAACTCTGAAAATTCTTGACAACGGTTTATTATCTTCTTTGTGCAAATCACCCTTCTGTCTATAGATTAATTAGGTACCTATTATTATGAATTATCATTAATTACACAGTTTTACAAAAAGTAAATGCAAAAGTTTATGCAAATGCAAAAATGTACTCGTAAATGTCTTGATGTTTTTGGGGTCGCTGATTCCGAATCCTAGGTCGGTTGACCTTCATCATGTCAGGTTTAAGGTCCTTTCAAGGTCAAATGCCCTATTTTTAGCAAAATGTCCTGAAAATGACCTTAAACGTGACCTGATGATGGCAAACCGACCCAAGATTTGGATTCAGCGACCCGAAAACAAAATAATTAATAATAATTTACACTACTTAATGATGTTTATAATAATGGTGGGGGATGTCGAGGGATGTCCCTAACATCCCCCATCATTCTTCTTACTGACGGTCATCAAATCACACACACTGATTTTAATAGGTAATTAATGATAATGCATAATAATAATTACCTAATCTATCATTTAGTGATCTAGACTGAAGGGTGGTCTGCACAAATAAGATAATAAACCGTTGTTCGATTGATGTTGATGGCGGATGGGGAGGGGGTGGATATATTTATTTTAGTTTTTTCTTTGGCGATTCCAATGGTTCATTATCGAAGATAATAAACCAAAATGTATGTCCTCAAAATTGTCTATGAAAATTCTCTAATAAAATTCTTTTGTGTGATTTTTTAGATTTAATAAGAACAAGAAATAAAAATTCAAAAATGGGGTTTTCTTCCGTTTTTTGTGTTGTTTACGTTTTAAGCAAGTTCCGACTTGGGAATTGGATGTTCATAACTGCTATTGGATTATTTATATCCCCGTTGGTACCCATTTAAACAATACGGTAATGGTCATATACTTAGGTACTGCCGAGTAATTGGAATTCCCATTTTGTCCCGTTTTGGCATTGAATAGTTGATGTTGGTATGTGGAATTGTCTTGTTAGTGGTAGATAAAGATGGTTATTAATTGAAGGCTGTACCCGGTTGGCCTGAAACGCCGGAGTGGTGGGGGTTTCTGCAAGGAGATTGAGGGAAAGGGATCTGCAAGAAAGAGACTGACTAATAGCCGGCGACGGGCGCTGCATATGGATGAAATCGGGAGATAAGAAGGAGTACGACCCAGAAGATGGTGGGAATGAGATGGAAAAGGTGGGGCGGGGTCTGCTCCTTCCGAGCAAGAAGAACCGAGGAAAAAATAGAAGGTGTCTCCTTGCTTGACTGCCTGTTTTCTGCTGGTCGAAAAAGGGAGTTGGGTATTGTAATAGTCGTACATACCGCGGTTGTGTCGCGATAGCGGTTGGAAAAGACGTTTTTCATGTACTGCGCCGGGCGCCAACACTTGCAGAGCCTTGTCAGCGTAATATTTATATCAATCCCTACTCGCCATCTTCTATCTTCCCGTACCACTGATTCCACCGGCAAATAGAACAAGTGGTAGATTTTCCTCCTTGTTTTCCACAATTGGTCCATTTTAGAGCAGTTTCTATGTAAAGCAATAAGTATGTACAGCAAAAATACGTTGAAAATGTGTACGATTTTCGAAACGTATCCAAACTTAGATAAAAAAAACGTACCTGAATCATGTTTTCTTAAAACTTGAATAAAATGAAAATGTGATTCCCAACATTTAAATAATCACCTACGTAGTGCATACATCTTGTTTATTCGTTTATTCATTTATTTGTTAGAAATACGAGCAAACCCAATCACAATTTCTTCAACAACTGAATATAAAGTATGCTAACAGAATTAGGTATGAATTGTTGAAAAGAATTATTAAGTATACATGCAACAGAATCCTAACCTAATCACCCATCTAAACCTAACCTCCCAACCACACCTTACCTAATTACACATCTAAATTTGAGACAAATCGCAGTTGCCTTGAACTTATTTTTATTATTTCACTTTTTATTTTCAGTTTTTTTTTTCTGAAGTGAATTGTCGAAGAAAAGATCTCGGTCCAAAATTTCGGATTTCTGAAAAATTTGTAAGAAATAGTTCTAGAAATAGTTTGGGTATAAGAAATAGTTCTCATACCAAAATGCACTGCCAATAAAAAATCTATATGTAGGATATATATTTATATATGTATGTACGTGTCATTCCAGACGATAACTCTCGTAGGAATTGAGATAGAAAATTCAAATTTGCACAATTTGCACTGTTCTTCGATGGGCGGAATCGGGCCACTCTAAGGTGATGAATTAGTCCAAGGGTTAATCCTCAGTCAGATGGAGTTGACTCCTCACTGTAAATTATCGCTGGACCTGCGCCCACTTTAATTGTCCTCCAAAGATGACAATAGGGAATGACTGTGATTTGTTTTAAATTATTTTTCTGAAAAGAACTCACCTTCAGAATAATTAAGACAGTTGTAAAAAAATTGTCAAGGAAGTACTTATTTTTCTGGAGAGATTTGAAGTCGTATTGAGCGGGAAGAGGGAAGCAATGTACGTCATCTACCTCCCAGGCCAATCAGAGAGCAGGCCCTCGAAAGCGGTGCTGATAGCCACCTCTGCGCGCCCCCAATCAGCCGCTGTATCAACTACAACCTTATCCGACCACGTTGAGCGGGAAATGGTCAAATTCGCCATTCTTCAGTTCGATCTGGTAATTGAACAAATATTTTCTCGTTTGAAATGACTCGTTTTACATGTCTTGTGAGTCACCAATTTTCGATTTTCGACCATCAAAGAATTATCCTCTGACACATTGAAATTCCCTATTCGCCTTGTTCTAGAGTAAAATAACATGGGGAAAAGATAAATTATCACGTTTATTGGGGCTACCTATTTATGAATGTTTACCACCACGTCGGCGTTGCAACGGCAACTGTCTTATTTCGCCCTCCACTGGTTTGATAATATTGACAATTTAGTAATGCCATGTGGCATACGAAGTGCTCTGATTATGATTTTTATCCTTTTCCTCGGTCAAGTTTATGAGACTACGTATCGCATATTCATACTATTCAGTAGCTCAATAACCGTTAATTCCTTGATGAATTCACTAAGGGTTGTAAAGGCTCTCGGAAGTCGGGCGTGAAACCATTATTTTTCAAGTCGTTTTTCCGATTCTGCCGGGTTCTGGGGTATCGGAGGAGAAGCCCACTTCACCTACCCCTCTCCGCTGTCCAATCGCTTATATTTTTACCTCACAAGGGGTCCCAGAAGGGAACTGCCTTGCATCTGCATTCCTCTTCGGAAACCGGTCCCCACATCTCCATACTACCAACCTAACCGCGACAGAGGACTTCCCTCCTACCACTGAGTCCCCATCGTTTTCGAAGCCTGAGCAAGTTTTTCAAAAGAGTAGCCTAAGTGTATAATTATTATTGGTGAGGTAGTCCTCCTTCCGTCCTATGCGTTAAGGTTTTTTCCTCATTCATTTTTTCTCCTGAACTATGGGGGCAGATTTTGGAAGGTGTCAAAAATATTTATGGTCTTTCCTCCGCCACGGAATAAGGATTTTTCTCCTGATGTGTTATTATGAATTAACAGCTTCTCAACACGCTGTAGAAGCTATAATTATCTGATAAACCAAGGCAGAACTATACAGTAAAAAAACCTTAATTAATGAATCTGAGATCGAGTATAAATTGAATTAATTTTAATTTGAATGGTTTCCTAAATTCGCAGAATTCTAAATCTATGTTGGACTCGAAATTGATGATATAAAGTGATGATATCGCTTTCTTTAGTCATGATTATTGCTGGGTCTTTTTTCTATTTTTACGTTGAATATCCTTAATTAAATGTTTCAACCTACATGAATAATAACGGTCTTTCATCACCACATCAGTGCATCAAAGAGGCTTCCTTTCGGGCCGTTCTTGTTCTGAGGGAGCAGCGGAACGAACTGATACTGGACCTTGCTGATATGAATTTAATCTCTGATTTTTAGATGGGCAGAAGCAGGCCACTCCAAGGGGTGGAGGGGGGGAAAAGTACCCATAAATTCCCAAAATGAAACAGTCTGACAAGTGACACCTCATTTTAAAGTTTTGGTTTGACGCTGAACACGATTGTGAAGTCAGAATTGCGATATCTTATTCCGTTCTCAAACTGGAGCACTTTGAAGGCGAAGAAACGTGGTTCTTACTTGAGATGTTCTTCACGTTTTATCTGCTATAATCAGATAAAGGAATGATATATCGCAATTCTGACTTCACCATCGTGTTCAGCGTTGAAAAATCTATTAACTGTGGCGTTACTCGCCAAAACATTGAGACAAAACTAGTAAAATGGAGGGACACATTTTACATAAAACGAGTTATCTCTTCGAAAATTCGCTCTTAAAGCCATGCTGTGCATTTTTTTAAATTGTTTTCTTATTACTCAATTAGATACTAATCGCTAAATATCCCCTCATGTAGTAAGTATTCAATTTTATGTCGTTGATACACTGGAGACCAAACTAACTTAACCATCCAGTTTTTTCCTGTAATGCTCTCATGAATTCACGATAGAAGCCTACAGGAAACCGTGAAACTGGTAGCTACACCAGAAGGCCGGCATCAGGGCGTCCAAGGGCGACGGATCCTGCTGCAAAGCAGCTCAGTCCAAGCAGCGTGATCTCAAGTAAATTGAAGACGAGCCGTTCGGTGTGCTGGGGTGAGTAGAGGACCTAAAGCACGGACTCTGGAGTGAAGATTAACATCAGCAGACTTCTGTAGGCTTCTATCGTGAATTCAAGAGAGCATTACAGGAAAAAACTGGATAGTTAAGGAAAAACAGGGATGGACCTCTGCACGTAATCTCTCTTAACCTTGTTATGTGACCTTACTATTGACTCAAACCCAACTGTTATCGATTTAAACTTGACTCTTCGACAACAATTCAACTGCGCCGGTTTTTTTGGTCTCCAGTGTATTAGGATTGCTGGGATAAATGTCAGTCACATATTCGCAGTATCACCACGTAGTAGGTAGAGTAAGGACTTCAGGATGGAATCAATCAAAATCAATCATCTTCCAGCCTGTATTTACATCAGTATTTGTGATCAGGACAAATGGTTAGCATTCATACCGTTATTACTGGAACAAGAAACCCCGTGATATCGTGCAACGAATGGAAAGGAAACACTATAAAAACTCCACAAAAGTAATCTGTCAACGCTTCACGGGTTGAAAATCACCAGGAGAAAGAGGTTGACGTGTCACACCGCAGTCTAATTAAGACATGATGTGTGTAGGGGGGGGGGGGGGGCATACGTTTTTAGGTGTCGATTATAACAGAAAAAAAACCTCTTCCCGTGTAATTGATCTTAATTGATATCAGTAACGTGAAGCGAGGGGGCTCTTCTGCGGTTCAATTAGGAAACAACGTGTTATTATAGGACAAGGGGAGGGCGGGCCTAACAATGGGACGGATGAGCAGTTGATACCGGCACGACACCTCGCAAGGTATTTGAGTGACGTTCTGGGGGGGTTCGCATGTAGGTCTCACTTGGTTTCGTTCATTAGAACTGTTTATAAATAAATGACGAAATCCTCGTTTTAAACACAGGTTTTTTACAGTGGAAACTAACCCTCTGGGAAAACTCAATGCTTGAAATGAGCGCTGATTCTGTTGGTGGATGGCATTCCGTACACCAACTGCTGAGAAACCAATATTTCAATTGAGCTAAAGGAAACGATATTTTAATGCCCTTTTCTCAACTCAATATGGAACACTTTTTTCTCCTCTTTTTTGCTACCTCTATATTAAATAGTTCAGTTTCGTGTCTGTCTGTGCGGGTGGAATTTCACAACTAACATCCCTATGAGCTAGAGATTTGAAATGTTAAACATTGGTCAGAACTGGATGACAATGCAATATCCACTTGGTTTCTCGTCTGTAAAATTGTTTAAACAAATTAGAATTGGCCACTGAGATAGAACCTTGAAATTTGAAACATGGGTCAAGAATGGATAAAAATGGCTTACTCGGTTTCTTGTTTGTAAAATTGTTTAAAAACATTTGTGTAAACAAATTAAATTTGACTGATGAGCTGCAGACTTGAAATTCTACTTACAGCCCAGAACTGGGTGAGAATGCAATATTCACTCGGTTTCTTGTCTGTAAAATTGTTAAAAAAATTCCCATTTGTTTAAACAAATTAAATGTGGATCATGAGATAGAAATTTGAAATTTTAAACATGGTTCGGAAATGGATAACGATGCAAAATTCACTCGTTCTAAGTGGCTTAAACAAATTGGATTTCCTTGATGAGTTGAAGACTTTTCGTCATTTTTGAGATTTTTTGAAATTTTCAGTATGAGTCGGTATCCTGCAAATAATTGGAAGGTAGGCAATGCGAAACGGATCTCTCACTGCAGAATCTGCCTCGCATTCCGCTCCCTATCAAACCGCTTACTTGTAATGGAGAAGGGTATTGTTTTAATTCATGAACATGAAAAAAATAAAATAAATTTTGATTTTTAGGGTTAAAATACTTATAGAATTTGAAATAGGATGTGCAGTGCCTGGGGAATTTCCTGTACTGGCCCTGTCAGAGTCGCATCAATAATATTATATTATATTGATGCGACTAAAAACTATACAAACCCGATTGAAATCTTTCACACAGCTATGACATAAAAACAGAAAATGATTAATTAAATGAAAAAATGTATTTTTAATGTACCGCGTTTTTAAAACGGGCTAAAAAGTGTAAAATATTTTTTCATGGTCCTTATAACACTTTTAGGGAGGATCGTTAGTGGCTATCGATATATGTACTCTGAATACTTAGAGATAGAAACGTGGAGCACAGCCAGTAATACAAGTAGACATTCCGGATGAATTCACACCTATTTTCAATGAATTGGAAATGGTATAGGCAATCTATTGGCCATACATTTACTGGCTGTGCCCCACGTTTTTCTCTCCAAGTATTTCCTAATATATCCATAGCCACTAAAGATCCTCCCTCATAATTGTAAGAAGGGCCATGAAAAAATATTTTACACTTTTTAGTCAATTTTTAAAACGTGGTATAAAACATTTATTTTTTATTTTCTCCAATTCTTCTTACAACTACTTTTATTATATTATGGGTGTCCTCACCAAAACCGCACATCCTTACGTTTCTTACTTGTTCTAATTCACACTCGAAATAACTGTTAGTTAAGTAGGTACATGATATAACAATAAACTCGCTTTTAGGTCGACAGGAGGTAATTAAGTTTTGAAGATAGCGTTAAATTATTGAATTAACAAAATCTGTTCGCCTTAGCACCGTGTCAGTACTGTAAATCGTAAACCAGTAACTTCAACTGCTTCTCATGAACGTGTAAATTATATAAACAAACGTACACCTGCATACACTCACGTATACGACTGTGGTTTTGTTCTTCAAGGATTTAAACGCTGTAAGGTCTGAAACGCGGTTCTTTCCTCTTTCGACTTGGATCAAAAACGTAAGCTCAAAGACGTAACCAAATTCCCTCGTGGAATAGTGAAGTAATTCTCACATCTAGGATCCTCATTCGTGAGAAGGTCCACTTGGATTGGGGGGAAGGTTACACTGTGCCAACCTCATTTTTATTTGTTTTATTTTTGGAATTTTTCAAAAAATAAATAAAAAGTCCTTTGAAAAATACCAAACTTTACCAAATTCCAGGAGAAGAATTCGATTTCCTAGTGAACGAAGACGTTGACATTTGTGCCAGTATCCGATATTTTCTGGGTGAAGTACACACATCGAAATCTCCATGAACATCGTTGGGGCGTTTGTCCATTCAGTGTTGTTGTATTCACCACAATATTTTGACTATCGAAGAACCTCGTCGTGGTCTAGTTCCGTGGACACACTAGATCTTGTAATATCGAACCGTTCATGGAATAATCCGATTGTAGGTTAGGGATCTCTAACCTTTCTTCAATAGTAAAGGCGGTGTAAACTGTATAACCGGAGGTGGCCGCTGCGGGGCGGAGTTAGTTTTATTGTTGATCCTCTCGAGAAGTTCCCTGTTGCTTCGGATAGTTCAACGTTTCTTCTGAAGGCCGTCCCCTTTCGGAGTCCGTCATCATAATTTATTCCTTCGAGAGAAGTGAGATGGGCCCCGGAGTTGCTGAGGTCCTACTATTAATCACTAAACATCCCGCCCGGCACCGGTGAAATTTTTTAATATCTGTTTTATTAGGCGTGGCCTTTAGAGGTTTTTTGGTTCGGTCTCAGATGCCTCAATCATGTCTGAAGTGAGCTGCGGGATTGGTTGTTTTCGTTTAAAAATAAATGACCGGCTTCAGTTGTGTACCCCGTCGAAATTCCGCCGACCTAATCAACAACTGTAATGAATGAAGAGTTTGGGACGTGAAATTGGCCGAAACGTGGAGTTTTCCCGAGCAAGATCGTGCACGTATCGGTTTCTAGGCAGATCCAATCGTTCGATGTCCTCGCGATAGTAGCTCATTTTGGCTTTGTGATGGACTTGGCGTTAAAGAAGGCAACCCGTACAATCGTGTTTTATGAGCAGACATTTGGACTCAATATCGTTTCTCCTCAGTTTATCCACAAAATAATAAGGCGATTTAAAATGAACTCAAACGTAACACATGGAATGATTTATACAATGTACGCCATTTTAAGCGTACTTCACAACCAGGTGGCATATTGTGCACTTGCTCAACTGTCGAAATTCGTTTACAAGATGCCAAGTTGTTAGACAAAATTAAGCATTATGAAGTATTATACGCATTAGTAGTTTACATTGTGATGTTGAGGGTTGTCGAGGGTCGGTCAAATGAAAATTGATTTATGTGCCAACGTTTATAAAATGGAGTTGGACTCCAACAGGGAAGTTCTTGCCTCCAGATCACAGAAGTAACAACTCCTGTTGTTACTTCTGTGATCTGGAGGCAAGAACTCCATTTTATAAACTGCCCTGAAGATGAAGAAATATATTCTTCGAAACGTTGGCACATAAATCAATTTTCATTTGACCCACCCTCGACATCCCTCAACATCATTCTTACTGACGGTCAAACTAAATCACACACACTCAGTTTACATTTTAACGAACTAAATCACTCGCGACGAAATTGTGGAAACCGATGTTAAGAAAAACAAGAGTGTTTGAAAAAATCACACTGTTAGACCAGTTTCAGTTATTGAACCACCGCCATTGTTTTGTTACTGACTATGGTTTAACCACCGAAACCGGTCTAACAGTGTACTTATATTTCAGCGGAAATAGACGATTTTTTAAAAAAATACTCTTGTTCTCCTTTACATTGTAAATTACTATTGTAATATTGTAAATTACTTTGATGTCGATTTATGTTCAGAAAGGTTCGTGGAAAACTGACTATCGCAAACCTTGTAAATTGTTATTATTCTAAAACAACCAATATCCAATTCTCATTCGACTTTCGTCCGTTGGTTACTTACAATTTTTCGCCCACATTCATGTAAAAAAAAGTGAGCCAATGCATTAATTGCAATGAATCCGTAGAATGCCTGTAAAATATTACACAGATATTACAAAATTTGTAATATTTAATATTACTAAGATACACGAGCATCTTATCGTGATCATTATATTTTTACCGTCCCTTCAAAATAAAAAATTACTTCAAATAACTAAATTATATGCACTACTCATTAAACTTACGACCCTAAAGGTTTTAACGAGCATACAAAAATTTAACTTTCGGTTCAATTTCAATTGTAGTTTTCTCACCCAAATCAACTTAGTCAATCGATTTCAACTAAATCAGTCATTGTGGCTGGGCGTTATTCAATTATATTGAATGATTAAATTCAACTATTAAATTATATTGCATATTTGAGAATATAAGAATACACGTATCCAGATAATATCTGGAGGTATGTATTCTTATATTCTCGAAGATGCAAAATAATTTAATTGTTGAATTTAATTATATCGTATTATATTATAATATCGAATTAGAGCTTATATTGACTTGCAGATTATATGCGAAATCTTTATTCTATTCACATTCTCATTACCCGTGTACCGAACGCAATTAGAAAAAATTAAATATAAAGCTCGCTACCGTATTCTCACAATTTGCGGTCAAACATGATTCTGATGCGGTGTTTTTCTCTTCCTTTTTTTCAGATCTTAATATTTTGAATAATGAACCTGAGTATGAAGCCTCTTACGCGTTAAGACGTCTTGAAACTCAGCGAAAAAGTTGGAAGGATAGACGACTTTTATGTGCAGTATATCCTACCAAGATACTCGTACAAGTCGTTGAAGGCGCGACGTCTGAAGAATTCTTCACAACTCCGAGATTCTCTGCCAGGCTCATGTGACCTTGCTTCGCGGAGAAACCGGATCTCAAGGGACCCGGAGAATGCTCGTCGAGGGAAGCTCAGCCAAAACAAAAAACAAAAATCACAAAATGAGAAAACGGGAAAAAAGATAAAATGCGCAAAAAAAAAATTATAGGGTATCTCGAGAAGAAAAATAGCATATAGAATTTTATTGCACATCGGGTCAAGATTGGTAAAAATCTTGGAAGAAAACAATGGAACGCGGGGAAGGGCCTTGTCTGTAAGAAACGTGCGGAGTATAAAAAGAGGCGCTATAAAACCAACCCTTCCTGGGCCTCTGACAGTTGGCAAAAAAATTTAATGAATCGCTTAATTCTCTGTTCAAGAGTCAATTTGTCTGGCAGAATGGAAGCCGTTCGCATATTTCCGAGTGGGGATTGACTCGATGTCTCGGCGTTTCTTTCGAAAATGTGTCGGATTTCATACTCTCCAGACGGCCAGACCTTCGAAATTTGAAGGCTTATTTTTCATGATCGCCGAAATTTTATATCCCGCCAAAAAATCACCCCTCGCAAATATCATTCTACAGCGGCCGGAAAAAGTTATGATATCCACTTGCCCCGCCCGCCTTACAGAGATGTCCCAACCACTTCACAAGAGCCGTACCCGTTTCGAAATCTCCCATTGGCGCATTTATGTATCTCTGATTTTATTAGTTAAGTAAATATCACAAGCAACTAATAAAATAATACATACCACATAGATGTGTAGTAATAAAAACGTTTAGCCCACGGCGCAAACGGGTGATTTCGAAACGGGTAAGTTGCTTGTGGTGGACATCTCTTCAAGGCGGGCGGGGAAAGTGGATATCATTATTTTTCCGACAGCTGTAGAATGATATTTACGGAGTGTTTTTTGGTGGGATATCACATCTTTTGGTTTATTATCTTCGATAATGAACCATTGGAATCGCCCAAAGAAACAATTTTTTTAACCCCCCCTCAAAATTTGTTGGTTTACGTTTCAAGATACGTAGATTCAGAAAATCGAATAAAAATATCGAAGATAATAAACCAATAAATCCGTCCGTCCGCCGTACGCCGTCCGCGCCACTTTGCCCAGTTAGCGTTGAGTTAAAATTACGAAATTTTTTTTTATGGGTTTCGACCAACCCCACAATGGTCCTCGAAACTTTTCATAACCCTCGGTCAAGGGGAAGGGGTTCAAAACGAATTTTGAAATTTTGAAAATCTCATATCTCGAAAAATTCATATAGAACGGTATGTTTTTTATTTCATATTTAGATAGAGTTTGTTCCGTAGAATTTTTTAAGACCATCCGCAGCTTTGTACGACCAGCCGTTCGTACACAATGACGGCTCAAAGGTTCGAGCCTGTCGACGCGATCTTGAATCAAACGGTTGAAATACAGGTCGATTAAATACAAGTCGACTCGATTTTCATACTAACTAGCGGTTTAGAACATCATATGGTTTTAGTGATGTCGAGTTTGTTGTTCTGAGGTACGTTTCGTGCTACGGAAATGAAGGTAATTTCGAATGTTTGTTGGTAGGTAGGTACTTCTTTTATAGAAAAATTAAAAAGTATTAAAAACCCTAGAATTATATCGTATTAATTAAATACAAATTATTAATATTTAACAATAAATTATAATAATTTTTACTAGGTACCTACTTGATAAAATTATTAATAATTAGTGATAATTCATAATAATAATTAATCTAACATTTAGGATCTAGACATTTAGACCTAGTGATCTAGACAGAAGGGTGATCTGTACAAAGAAGATAATGAACCGTTGTGTCAAGAATTTGCAGAGTTTTTGAAGGTCCATTCGAACTCAAATCAACACCTCGAGTCGATATGAAGTCGACTTTTTTTCGTTTTCACGAAGTACTTGAGTCGACAATTGCTCTTCTTGAAGGTCCATTCGAACTCAAATCAACACCTCGAGTCGATATGAAGTCGACTTTTTTTCGTTTTCACGGTGTATTTGAGTCGACGATTGCTGTTCTTGAAGGTCCATTCGAACTCAAACATACACCTCGAGTCGATATGAAGTCAAATTTTTTTCGTTTTCACGAAGTGTTTGAGTCGACAATTGCTCTTCTTGAAGGTCCATTCGAACTCAAATCAACACCTCGAGTCGATATGAAGTCAACTTTTTTTCGTTTTCACGAAGTATTTGAGTGGACGATTGCTCTTCTTGAAGGTCCATTCGAACTCAAATCAACACCTCGAGTCGATATGAAGTCAACTTTTTTTCGTTTTCACGAAGTATTTGAGTCGACAATTGCTCTTCTTGAAGGTCCATTCGAACTCAAATCAACACCTCGAGTCGGTATGAAGTCAACTTTTTTTCGTTTTCACGAAGTATTTGAGTCGACGATTGGTCTTGTTGAAGGTCCATTCGAACTCAAATCAACACCTCGAGTCGATATGAAGTCGACTTTTTTTCGTTTTCACGAAGTATTTGAGTCGACAATTGCTCTTCTTGAAGGTCCATTCGAACTCAAATCAACACCTCGAGTCGATATGAAGTCGACTTTTTTTCGTTTTCACGATGTATTTGAGTCGACGATTGCTCTTCTTGAAGGTCCATTCGAACTCAAACATACACCTCGAGTCGATATGAAGTCAACTTTTTTTCGTTTTCACGAAGTGTTTGAGTCGACAATTGCTCTTCTTGAAGGTCCATTCGAACTCAAATCAACACCTCGAGTCGATATGAAGTCAACTTTTTTTCGTTTTCACGAAGTATTTGAGTCGACGATTGCTCTTCTTGAAGGTCCATTCGAACTCAAATCAACACCTCGAGTCGATATGAAGTCAACTTTTTTTCGTTTTCACGAAGTGTTTGAGTCGACGATTGCTCTTCTTGAAGGTCCATTCGAACTCAAATCAACACCTCGAGTCGATATGAAGTCAACTTTTTTTCGTTTTCACGAAGTATTTGAGTCGACGATTGCTCTTCTTGAAGGTCCATTCGAACTCAAATCAACACCTCGAGTCGATATGAAGTCAACTTTTTTTCGTTTTCACGAAGTGTTTGAGTCGACGATTGCTCTTCTTGAAGGTCCATTCGAACTCAAATCAACACCTCGAGTCGATATGAAGTCAACTTTTTTTCGTTTTCACGAAATATTTGAGTCGACGATTGCTCTTCTTGAAGGTCCATTCGAACTCAAATCAACACCTCGAGTCGATATGAAGTCAACTTTTTTTCGTTTTCACGAAGTGTTTGAGTCGACAATTGCTCTTCTTGAAGGTCCATTCGAACTCAAATCAACACCTCGATCGATATGAAGTCAACTTTTTTTCGTTTTCACGAAGTATTTGAGTCGACGATTGCTCTTCTTGAAGGTCCATTCGAACTCAAATCAACACCTCGAGTCGATATGAAGTCAACTTTTTTTCGTTTTCACGAAGTATTTGAGTCGACGATTGCTCTTCTTGAAGGTCCATTCGAACTCAAATCAACACCTCGAGTCGATATGAAGTCAACTTTTTTTCGTTTTCACGAAGTATTTGAGTCGACAATTGCTCTTCTTGAAGGTCCATTCGAACTCAAATCAACACCTCGAGTCGATATGAAGTCAACTTTTTTTCGTTTTCACGAAGTATTTGAGTCGACGATTGCTCTTCTTGAAGGTCCATTCGAACTCAAATCAACACCTCGAGTCGATATGAAGTCAACTTTTTTTCGTTTTCACGAAGTATTTGAGTCGACGATTGCTCTTCTTGAAGGTCCATTCGAACTCAAATCAACACCTCGAGTCGATATGAAGTCAACTTTTTTTCGTTTTCACGAAGTGTTTGAGTCGACAATTGCTCTTCTTGAAGGTCCATTCGAACTCAAATCAACACCTCGAGTCGATATGAAGTCAACTTTTTTTCGTTTTCACGAAGTATTTGAGTCGACGATTGCTCTTCTTGAAGGTCCATTCGAACTCAAATCAACACCTCGAGTCGATATGAAGTCAACTTTTTTTCGTTTTCACGAAGTGTTTGAGTCGACGATTGCTCTTCTTGAAGGTCCATTCGAACTCAAATCAACACCTCGAGTCGATATGAAGTCAACTTTTTTTCGTTTTCACGAAGTGTTTGAGTCGACAATTGCTCTTCTTGAAGGTCCATTCGAACTCAAATCAACACCTCGAGTCGATATGAAGTCAACTTTTTTTCGTTTTCACGAAGTGTTTGAGTCGACAATTGCTCTTCTTGAAGGTCCATTCGAACTCAAATCAACACCTCGAGTCGATATGAAGTCAACTTTTTTTCGTTTTCACGAAGTATTTGAGTCGACGATTGCTCTTCTTGAAGGTCCATTCGAACTCAAATCAACACCTCGAGTCGATATGAAGTCAACTTTTTTTCGTTTTCACGAAGTATTTGAGTCGACGATTGCTCTTCTTGAAGGTCCATTCGAACTCAAATCAACACCTCGAGTCGATATGAAGTCAACTTTTTTTCGTTTTCACGAAGTGTTTGAGTCGACAATTGCTCTTCTGAAGGTCCATTCGAACTCAAATCAACACCTCGAGTCGATATGAAGTCAACTTTTTTTCGTTTTCACGAAGTATTTGAGTCGACGATTGCTCTTCTTGAAGGTCCATTCGAACTCAAATCAACACCTCGAGTCGATATGAAGTCAACTTTTTTTCGTTTTCACGAAGTGTTTGAGTCGACGATTGCTCTTCTTGAAGGTCCATTCGAACTCAAATCAACACCTCGAGTCGATATGAAGTCAACTTTTTTTCGTTTTCACGAAGTATTTGAGTCGACGATTGCTCTTCTTGAAGGTCCATTCGAACTCAAATCAACACCTCGAGTCGATATGAAGTCAACTTTTTTTCGTTTTCACGAAGTGTTTGAGTCGACGATTGCTCTTCTTGAAGGTCCATTCGAACTCAAATCAACACCTCGAGTCGATATGAAGTCAACTTTTTTTCGTTTTCACGAAGTGTTTGAGTCGACAATTGCTCTTCTTGAAGGTCCATTCGAACTCAAATCAACACCTCGAGTCGATATGAAGTCAACTTTTTTTCGTTTTCACGAAGTGTTTGAGTCGACAATTGCTCTTCTTGAAGGTCCATTCGAACTCAAATCAACACCTCGAGTCGATATGAAGTCAACTTTTTTTCGTTTTCACGAAGTATTTGAGTCGACGATTGCTCTTCTTGAAGGTCCATTCGAGCTCAAATCAACACCTCGAGTCGATATGAAGTCAACTTTTTTTCGTTTTCACGAAGTGTTTGAGTCGACGATTGCTCTTCTTGAAGGTCCATTCGAACTCAAATCAACACCTCGAGTCGATATGAAGTCAACTTTTTTTCGTTTTCACGAAGTATTTGAGTCGACGATTGCTCTTCTTGAAGGTCCATTCGAACTCAAATCAACACCTCGAGTCGATATGAAGTCAACTTTTTTTCGTTTTCACGAAGTGTTTGAGTCGACGATTGCTCTTCTTGAAGGTCCATTCGAACTCAAATCAACACCTCGAGTCGATATGAAGTCAACTTTTTTTCGTTTTCACGAAGTGTTTGAGTCGACAATTGCTCTTCTTGAAGGTCCATTCGAACTCAAATCAACACCTCGAGTCGATATGAAGCCAACTTTTTTTCGTTTTCACGAAGTATTTGAGTCGACGATTGGTCTTCTTGAAGGTCCATTCGAACTCAAATCAACACCTCGAGTCGATATGAAGTCAACTTTTTTTCGTTTTCACGAAGTGTTTGAGTCGACAATTGCTCTTCTTGAAGGTCCATTCGAACTCAAATCAACACCTCGAGTCGATATGAAGTCAACTTTTTTTCGTTTTCACGAAGTATTTGAGTCGACGATTGGTCTTCTTGAAGGTCCATTCGAACTCAAATCAACACCTCGAGTCGATATGAAGTCAACTTTTTTGGTTTATTATCTTCGATAATGAACCATTGGAATCGCCCAAAGAAAAAAAAATTTTAACCCCCCCTCAAAATTTGTTGGTTTACGTTTCAAGACACGTAGATTCAGAAAATCGAATAAAAAAAACTCTGCAAATTCTTGACACAACGGTTCATTATCTTCTTTGTACAGATCACCCTTCTGTCTAGATCACTAGGTCTGAATGTCTATATCCTAAATGTTAGATTAATTATTATTATCAATTATCACTAATTATTAACAATTTTATCAAGTACCTAGTGAAAATTATTATAATTTATTGTTAGGTATTAATAATTCGTATTAATTATTAATAATAGTTATTATTAATTATGATCAATTAATACGATATAATTCTGGGGTTTTTAATACTACGTCGGTAATAATTTTTCTATAAAAGAAGTACCTACCAACAAACATTCGAAATTACCTTCATTTCAGTAGCACGAAACGCACCTCAGAACAACAAACTCGACATCACTTAAGCCATATGATGTTCCAAAGAGCTTGTTAGTATGAAAATGGACCTGTATTTCAACAGTTTGATTCACGATCCTGTAGTGAGGCACAATCTTTGAGCCGTCATTGTGAACGAACGGCTGGTCGTACAGAGCTGCGGATGGTCTTAAAAAATTCTACGGAACAAACTCTATCTAAATATGAAATAAAAAACATACCGTTTAATATGAATTTTTCGAGATATGAAATTTTCAAAATTTCAAAATTCGTTTTGAACCCCTTCCCCTTGACCTAGGGTTATGAAAAGTTTCGAGGACCATTGTGGGGTTGGTCGAAACCCATAAAAAAAATTTCGTAATTTTAACTCAACGCTAACTGGGCAAAGTGGCGCGGACGGCGTACGGCGGACGGCGGACGGCGGACGGCGTACGGCGGACGGACGGATTTTTTTTTATTCGATTTTCTGAATCTACGTATCTTGAAACGTAAACCAACAAATTTTGAGGGGGGGTTAAAAAATTTTTTTCTTTGGGCGATTCCAATGGTTCATTATCGAAGATAATAAACCAAAAATCCGTCCGTCCGCCGTCCGCGCCAATTTGCCCAGTTAGCGTTGAGTTAAAATTACGAAATTTTTTTTATGGGTTTCGACCAACCCCACAATGGTCCTCGAAACTTTTCATAACCCTAGGTCAAGGGGAAGGGGTTCAAAACGAATTTTGAAATTTTGAAAATTTCATATCTCGAAAAATTCATATAGAACGGTATGTTTTTTATTTCATATTTCGATAGAGTTAGTTCCGTAGAATTTTTTAAGACCATCCGCAGCCTTGTACGACCAGCCGTTCGTTCACAATGACGGCTCAAAGATTGTGCCTCACAACCCGATCGTGAATCAAACTGTTGAAATACAGGTCCATTTTCATACTAACAAGCTCTTTGGAACATCATATGGCTTAAGTGATGTCGAGTTTGTTGTTCTGAGGTGCGTTTCGTGCTACGGAAATGAAGGTAATTTCGAATGTTTGTTGGTAGGTACTTTTTTATAGAAAAATTATTACCGACGTAGTATTAAAAACCCCAGAATTATATCGTATTAATTAATCATAATTAATAATAATTATTATTAATAATAAATACAAATTATTAATACCTAACAATAAATTATAATAATTTTCACTAGGTACTTGATAAAATTGTTAATAATTAGAGATAATTGATAATAATAATTAATCTAACATTTAGGATCTAGACATTTAGACCTAGTGATCTAGACAGAAGGGTGATCTGTACAAAGAAGATAATGAACCGTTGTGTCAAGAATTTGCAGAGTTTTTGTTTATAAAATTTTGTTCGGTTGAGATAATGGGTTGAATCTTTTAAGAAGCACTGTCTGAAGCTGAAACGAAGCTCTGTGCAAAATTTCAAGTCAATCGGTGAAGGTGGAGAGGTTGTAGCCTCGCCTGACTTAACAAGGAGAAGGAATAGGAGAACGAGGTAAGGGCGAAAAAGACGGTTTTTGAATTTATATAGCTCGGTTCATTTAAGAACTTGAGACTTGAAACTTTCAGGGCTTTATATTATCCACACCAATAAGACTCACACCAAATTTCGCAGGTAGATGTATACCTCATAGATATATAGTCACGACAGCTTCTAACTGTGACTTCCGCTACATGGTGTTATCGACGTTGATTTTATGTACCTAAAACAGCATTTAGAGCAGATTAGATTTCAGGACGCCCTTACGTACCCGTACCCCTACATCTCCAAAAAAAAAAAGGCATAATTATTTTCCGTAAAGTATGTGTGGAGTAGTGAATTAATCAATAAAAATATCGTGGAGAAACCGGAAACAAATTATCCGAGAGCTCGAGATGATGGATATCATGACACGCAATGACCAAAAGTAGACTCAAAAATTAGTATTTGACTCCATGTTTACACGTGAAATTTTCCCCCTTCTAATTATAGGTGTTGTGGACGTATCGCTTTGTTGTTTCCCCCTATTGCTTTGATAAGATGGTAAGCGGAAGAAAAATTGTTCCGTTTGAATAATGCGCACATCAATGGACCCTTGTCTCAGATAGGGAAAAGTCTCACGGGTCGGTCACCCTGGCTTCATTACAATGATCATCAGTCGATCGAGTGTCGAATCACATACGCTTTGCTACAAGTCTAATTGAATCGATTTTTTTAAACTTTCGGGACATCAAAAAAACTTCTTGTATGCTGCTCTTGATAAAATTGTGGTAAAAACTCATTTTTCCCTGCAACAGCAATCAATTTGACACGTTTCACATATTTTTCCAGATTTGTATACCTCCACCAAAGGGTCAAAACTCGCAGATCTGTCTCATGGACTTCAAAAAAAAAAAAAAAAAAAAAAAAAAAATCGTGTACTACCTCACTTTTTTGAACAGTTGCTGCTGTTCGGAAATCATGATAAATGACTCCTCTTAGCTTTGGCAACCCGGGGGAATTCGGGAAAATAAGGAACACAGTTGAAATGAAATTGAAAAAACTCTTTTTTACCAAAGCTTGTTTTGTTGGTCATTCTTAAAAAAAAAAAAATATCATCGCTGCGATCAGCACCATCATTTGTTGGTGGTTTCAGCGTAGAATGCAGCGTGCTCCTCTGGCATATACTGCACGATCTTCTCAATATCATCAATTTTGTTTCTAGTGATGGGGACTTTTCCGATGGGGTGTTGGGTAAAGCCACTCTAACAGAGACAGTTTTCTTCATGAAGAACGTGTGTTTCGTTTGTCCTCCAAGGATGGGGAATGCCACAACCATTCCAGGATGATTAGCGTGAAACTCAAACTGGAAGAACTTTGACACGGAAAACAATATTCGATCCGTCATTGGTCCCCCAGCTGTTTTACTCGAGGGTACGACTTGTTTGTAGTACTGGGACCACCATGTACATCCAAAATCCTTAATAAATTCGGAAGAATCGACAGAGTGCAGGTCTGGACTTACGCCTTTTTAAAAGAAACCAGGATTTTCAAGAGCGATTTCAACCGCGTTCGCATGTCCTTTTAATAGCAAACAATGCGCCTAAGGTTGTAGAACTGGAAAAATGAAAAAAAAAACTAAAATGGCGTTTTTGTGGACTTACGCCCTTTAAAAAAAAATCGATTCAATTAATACGAGACTCGCGATGAAGTGGAAGAAAAAATTAAATCTGAGTTGGTTATAATTTGAAATTTTATACGACGTAAATTATCTCCGCTCGATCGTACTCTTGACTGTATGAGCTTCGCTTTTGATCTGAATAGCGAGAGCAGAAAAAAATCGTGGGCTTTTCAATGTTGCGTGGGTGAACATCTGTCATCAGATACGTCGCCCGCGAAGGCGGGATTACGTGAAAAAATGTGTTTTTCTCTCGCACCCTGTTCTATCTAATCCTACGCATCTCCAGCGGCGATAAGGAAGATGGAAAGGTGTGAACCAATTAAATTCAGCGTGTAAGAGATCTGAACGTGTGCTGCTCCGAACGTCGACAACGACAATCTACCGAGAGAAACAAAAATCGCTCCTGATAAGGAAGAAAAGATATTAGATTCGTACAAAATGGCGGATTATAACGAGATTTATTGAACGAGCTGAAAAATATAAGGGGTTTTCATGTTTAGAAGCGAAAAGGAGAGAGAAAAGGGCAAACGATAAGATAAGCCATCTCAGGGATATCCGGGCTCCCCGATGTAAATGAGGAAAGTAAATTCGTTTGAGTGGGTCATTAAAGACAAAAGTGGTTTCGCGTCGGCGGTGGAAGGGAGAGGATTGTTAGGATGTGAGGAGTCGTGTAGCAGTAATCTAAGCGCTATTAAAC
Organism: Stenodema calcarata; assembly: GCA_963920205.1. Classification (NCBI taxonomy): domain Eukaryota; kingdom Metazoa; phylum Arthropoda; class Insecta; order Hemiptera; family Miridae; genus Stenodema; species Stenodema calcarata. The sequence continues at coordinate 12,412,911 of OY986055.1, read as the reverse complement.
TGGGTCGGGGTGGTGATGGCGAGGTTTTATAGGTTGGTCGGAGAATGATAAGGGAAGTTCTCGCCAGAGCCCTCTAGTGTTTTCTGCCTTATCACGAGGACGTAGGATTTTCGACGGAGGTGATGAAGTGTGCCGTATGACGTCCATTAGGAGGCCTATCAGTGTTGGATTGCGGTGGACTGGTCAAATTGAGCCCAATTCGGTGTCGAGCTGTCGATAGCAATGCGGAACACACTTTAGGTATTTGAGACAAGGCCGTATTTTACAGACGGTACGTTATTATTTGACAAGGCAATACCTTGGAAATTCTGTACCGTAACACGAATGTGCACTACGTACCTGCCGCTTGATACTTTCGAGCTGGAAGCTAATCTTGCTTTTCTATGTCAATTTTAGAATTTTCCAAACCAATTTCCGAATTCGTGCCTAGATGCAGGCTTTTGTTTAGAGGTACTCCAAATACTAGTTTTTGGAGTACCTCCAAACAAAAGCCTGCATCTAGGCACAAATTCGGAAATACTAGTTTATGGAGTACCTCTAAACAAAAGCCTGCATCTAGGCACAAATTCGGAAATACTCGTTTTTGGAGTACCTCTAAACAAAAGCCTGCATCTAGGCACAAATTCGGAAATACTAGTTTTTGGAGTACCTCCAAACAAAAGCCTGCATCTAGGCACAAATTCGGAAATACTAGTTTATGGAGTACCTCTAAACAAAAGCCTGCATCTAGGCACAAATTCGGAAATACTCGTTTTTGGAGTACCTCTAAACAAAAGCCTGCATCTAGGCACAAATTCGGAAATACTAGTTTTTGGAGTACCTCTAAACAAAAGCCTGCATCTAGGCACAAATTCGGAAATACTAGTTTTTGGAGTACCTCTAAACAAAAGCCTGCATCTAGGCACAAATTCGGAAATACTAGTTTTTGGAGTACCCCTAAACAAAAGCCTGCATCTAGGCACAAATTCGGAAATACTAGTTTTTGGAGTACCTCTAAACAAAAGCCTGCATCTAGGCACAAATTCGGAAATACTAGTTTTTGGAGTACCTCTAAACAAAAGCCTGCATCTAGGCACAAATTCGGAAATACTAGTTTTTGGAGTACCTCTAAACAAAAGCCTGCATCTAGGCACAAATTCGGAAATACTAGTTTTTGGAGTACCCCTAAACACATTTTCTATAGTATGCCATTTTTGATTCGCTCCTTGCCACCAAATTTGCGATCTCCCTCCACTATTACTTGTTCGGATTATAAAAAGAAAGCTTTCTCATGGCTAATCCAATATGGGTTAGAAAACTACCAAACTCTTCTTACAAGCATGTACGTCAATTAAAATAACACAATCATCGTGACAATTCCCGTTATTATTATGGTAGCTATAAGACAAACCTGATTTCTTTTTCTTTTCTTTTTTCTGCTCTTCCTTGTCTTTTTTGTTTTATTCGAATATTACTAAAAACAATAATGAACTCTTTAATTTACTCGTATTATTCTTCTTTCTCCTCTATAATAGAAGGAAAAGTGTAACCAGATAACATTGTGGTTATTGTGGTTGAATAAGTCTAGTTTTTTCTTTTTCCTTAAATGGTGTATATTACGTGTTTATTTTACGATTATGTAACCATTATAACCTTTATGCATTTAACGAGAGATTATTATGGTCACAGTTAGCTCAAGTATCTCCCCTTAACCGCACAGGGCTTGCCCTATGGTTAAGGTGTATGTTCCATAATATTAATGCCATATTATGATTGTATACTCGCCCTTGTAATTTGCTGTGTCTCGGAATAAACTCACTTTCAATCATTCATGTGAAAATCACTTGGTTTACTTCATCGATCACATTTCCGGCATCAATAAAGTTCTAGCCACCGTTCAACCTTTTAATTTTGAATTTGTTTGAAAAAATTGAATTTATTTCGACTAAAAAATGTTTTTTTGATAATGATACATTGTTTTTGATATCTCAAACTAGATTTAAACAACTTTTTTCGAAACTAGTGGACCAAATTTCATGAAAATCTCAAACTTCAAATAGAAAGGAAGGTGTAGTTTGTTGTATAAGTGTGAATAGATTTCGAGTATTTCTAAGGCCATCCAGAGCGTTGATAGGTAGAATCAATGGGAGCTTGAATCAAACGAATCAGGCCAATTTTCGCATTGAGAAATAGCTTGGTTTTTGGTTTATCATCTTCGATAATAAACCATTGGGATCGCCTAAGGAAGAAAAAAAAAAAAAAAAAAATCCCCTCTAAATTTGAGGGTTTACGTTTCAAGATACGTAGATTCAGAAAATCGAATGAAAAAATCCGTCCGTCCGCCGGCACTCTCCGTGCTAAAATTACGAAATTCGGTTTACGGGTTCAGAGGTCAAGGGGAAGAGGTTCGAAACGAATTTTGAAATTTTAAAAACGCTACTCTCGCGGAAAATTGAGGGTGAATCATGCGTCTGCATGTCGGGTCATGTTCATACTGGCCCAGCTGATTAGAATAGCACATTGGTGTTGAGATATCGGGTTAATAGATAATAATAATTTTTAATAAATCCCAGTAATTAATAATAATAAAGTGAACAAATATTGCCGACGTTGGTAGGTGAAAATAAAAACCTTGGAATTTTATTGGTACAAATTATTTGTAATTAATTCATCATCTCTATCAACGTTTCATCTAACATAATAAGATAGATTCCCAACTACCTTCCATCGTGCAATCGAAAAGTAACCCTGCCCAAAGCATTTGATATCAAAAACTCTGCAAATCCATGACACAACGGTTACTACCTTCCATCGTACAATCGACAAGTAACCCTGCCCAAAGCATTTGATATCAAAAACTCTGCAAATCCATGACACAACGGTTACTACCTTCCATCGTACAATCGACAAGTTACCCTGCCCAAAGCATTTGATATCAAAAACTCTGTAAGTTCTTGACACAACGGTTACTACGTTCCATCGTACAATCGACAAGTAACCCTGCCCAAAGCATTTGATATCAAAAACTCTGCAAATCCATGACACAACGGTTACTACCTTCCATCGTACAATCGACAAGTTACCCTGCCCAAAGCATTTGATATCAAAAACTCTGTAAGTTCTTGACACAACGGTTAAGTACTACGTTCCATCGTACAATCGACAAGTAACCCTGCCCAAAGCATTTGATATCAAAAACTCTGTAAATTCTTGACACAACGGTTACTACCTTCCATCGTACAATCGACAAGTTACCCTGCCCAAAGCATTTGATATCAAAATCTCTGTAAATTCTTGACACAACGGTTACTACCTTCCATCGTACAATCGACAAGTAACCCTGCCCAAAGCATTTGATATCAAAAACTCTGCAAATCCATGACACAACGGTTACTACGTTCCATCGTACAATCGACAAGTAACCCTGCCCAAAGCATTTGATATCAAAAACTCTGCAAATCCATGACACAACGGTTACTACCTTCCATCGTACAATCGACAAGTTACCCTGCCCAAAGCATTTGATATCAAAACCTCTGTAAATTCTTGACACAACGGTTCAATACCTAATTTTACTAAAATATAGTAATACAGACAGAAGAGTGATATGCAAAAAATTAGGTAATAAACCTTTGTTTCAAGAAGTCGCTGAGCATTTGATATCAAAAACTCTACAAGAATTTAATTCTTGACACAACGGTTTATTACCTACCTAATTTTTTGCAGATCGCCTTTCTGTCTATACCACTATATTATAGTGACATAGACAGAAGGGTGATCTGCAAAAAATTATTTAATAAGCCGTTGTGTCGAGAATATGCAGAGTTTTTGATATCAAATGCTTTGGACAGGGTTACTTTTCGGTTGTACGATGGAAGGTAGTTAGGAATTGTTTTTTTCCTGTAACAAATTATCGGCAAAATTTAGTTGGGAAATTGACGAAACCGTAACTGAGTCAGTTACCGACAACATAGTATTACGTAAATGTTGAATTGAACATCGAATGTGTTCACGACCGCTGACAACACGATATAACGTTGTTCTAAAACGGACTGATGGATTGCGTTGCCGCCACACAGCGTTTCTTATGAGACAAAACGTTTTAAGCAGCTTGAAGATATTGACGACGAACTGGGAGCGTCGGGTGACGGAATTAGACGCCAAAACCGAGGCAGAAAGCCAAGGAAACAAAAGGTATAGAGAACGTTCGGTATTTTGGTAGCCTCTCACCCACTTGGTGGAGAGCAAAATAGACACGAAAATTAAATACGTCGTCCACTTCGGGTAAGTCGGAAAGGCTCCGCTTCCGTCCTGTTTCTGGTTCCGGTTGATCCCGAGTGGTAGCGCACAATTAAGGCCATAAATAATTAGGTATCAAGATTATTTGGCTCAATGAGAGAGGAATATTAATAAAAGCGAACCAGCTGCTGCCGTTACAGTTCATTAAACTCGGATTAGGACTAGAAGAAATAAGGAGGGAGATATATATTCTAGTCCGCGCTTTCTGAGGACGTTATTATTTTTCTGCGAGGCGAAAAAAAAGAGAAATATCGTCTTAAAATGTAGGAAGTTGAGGGGGACCTCCGTGGAGAACAGGGGTGGCGGAATTTATTAGGCGGAATTGCGCCCTTATATGAAAACTCGGGAGGATTTGGCCCGACGGTCTACATAAAACATGTCAGTGTCTTTGCATGTAAAACATTCAAATTTCTCTCATTAATTGCGTTGGATTACGGTAAACTTGTAATACTCGTAGCGCTGAAGGTGGTAGTTTGTTGTGATAACGTCAAGGTACATTATTTAAAGTATATAATACTCTTAATTCCTTCGTATATTTGCGGATGTACATTGACGTCTAAAACTAATTCTGAGACTAGCTAGTACCTCAATTTGTGAATTTATCACAAATCTTCTTCTGACGTCGTCACCTTCGTATCTGAAGGTCGGCGATCGATGAAGTTCCTCATCATATGCTCCTACATTTCCATTGATACCTACGTCATTTCCAGAAATTCTGGGCGGGTTTGTGGCTTGTCAATCTCAATATTTGACTTTAGATACCCTCATAGGGTCACATCGGGTTAGCAGCGCGGCCATGGAACGTCACAATTTAGAGAAATCTGACGTCAGGTCAAATTTAAGGGACGAGATTCATTGAAATTTGTTCCGTGTTTGCAGTGGCATCTTCTCATCTGTGCCATATTGTTTACCTCTATCGAAGTGTTGGAAAAATATCTCAATAAAAAATAATGCCTTATTATCCTGACTTCTGACAACGCATTGATATCTAATGATTTAGTACCCTGTAGAAGACTCTTAGCATCCAAAGCCACATTGATATCTGATGATTTTGTACCCAGTAGAAGACTCTTAGCATCCAAAGCCACATTGATATCTAATGATTTTATACCCTGTAGAAGACTCACAGCATCGAAAGCCTTATAGATATCTGATGATTTTGTACCCTGTAGAAGACTCTTAGCATCTAAAGCCTCATTGATATCTAATGATTTTGTACCCTGTAGAAGACTCTTAGCATCCAAAGCCACATTGATTGCTGATGATTTTGTACCCTGTAGAAGACTCTTAGCATCTAAAGCCACATTGATATCTAATGATTTTGTACCCTGTAGAAGACTCTTAGCATCCAAAGCCACATTGATATCTGATGATTTTGTACCCTGTAGAAGACTCTTAGCATCTAAAGCCACATTGATATCGAATGATTTTGTACCCTGTAGAAGACTCTTAGCATCCAAAGCCTCATTTGATATCTGATGATTTTGTACCCTGTAGAAGACTCTTAGCATCTAAAGCCACATTGATATCTAATGATTTTGTACCCTGTAGAAGACTCTTAGCATCCAAAGCCTCATTGATATCCAAAGATTTTGTACCCTGTAGAAGACTCACAGCATCCAAAGCGACATTGATATCTGATGATTTTGTACCCTGTAGAAGACTCTTAGCATCCAAAGCTTCATGTGGACAATTGGGGCTGAACTGGTAAAAGATTTTTTTTCATATATATTTTTTTTTATCGTTTATTTCCTTTATAAGTTTACATTGTGCAAGAACAATAGTTACAAGATTAAATTATAAGTTATAATAATAATTATTATTATAATAGTTATTACTAGTGCAGTTCCGGGTACGATGTTACTGCACATACCCAGTGGTCATTGCTGCAGCTCTCAGTTGGTTCATTGAGGTGACCTGGTCGACCATTCAATCACCAACCCATAAGGAAGGAGATTTGGATGATTTTGCAAAATCTACAGTTTTCCATGATTTTGCCAAACTTGCCGGATTAGGTACCTATTTAATTAAGAATCGACATTCAATGAATTGACGTTTGAATTGATCCGCTATCTTATCGTTATCAAGATTTAAATTCACGTATTTCCTGATCTATGTACGTCAAACCTAGTGCGTCAAAACGACGCGTGAGCGCCTGATCTATGTACGTCATACCTAGTGCGTCAAAACGACGCGTGAGCGCCTGATCTATGTACGTCAAACCTAGTGCGTCAAAACGACGTGTGAGCGCCTGAGTGCCTGATCTATGTACGTCAAAATGCTGTTTCATTCCTTTCTTTCAAATACTCTGGATTCTAGTCGAGGGTAGCGAAAATTCGTTGACGATCAAAAATCGACTAATATTATCAAACTTTCTAATTCTACCGTTCATTCGTTACAAAAATCTACTAATATTATCAAACTTTCTAATTCTACCGTTCATTCGTTACAAAAATCTTCTAATATTATCAAACTTTCTAATTCTACCGTTCATTCGTTACAAAAATCTACTAATATTATCAAACTAAATGCACAAAGAACAAATAAGAGGAAACGATTTTCAACCTTTTCTAATCCGATAATTAATCCGGAAACAATGGGCGATTTCCTAAGCCTCCAAAGTGTGTGATGGCTGCGTAGATGGGGGTGTTCAGTTCATTATAAAGCTTCAATTATCCGCGAGGCGTGAAGATGTTACGGTTGAAAAACGCTGTCAATTAGGTTAGTGCGGCGGGCCCAAGAATGTTTTACACTTGTCTAACAAGAAAAACCCTCCTGCCATGGAGTTTTTTAAAGTTGTTTGATAGGTTTCCATTATATATGGCCCCGTGTCACGAGATTACACGGTGCGTGGACTCCCGGAACAACGAGAAAAAAATCTGCATATTTCGGATTTCATTGGGAGATATATACACAACTAGCTACACGCCCTCCACTTGATGGCGATTAACCACATTTTAACGATAGAATATGTTTTTTGGCGATGACCGACGACGAAAACGTCGCGGGTCGTTTTTCAACGTTTCTCACTTCTAACCACGCCATCTCTTTCGTTTTTCGTTTTTCATCCAAGTTTGATGATTATTTTTGTTGTTCGTACGTTCAGTTCGTTTCCAAAAACACGCGTGAAAATTGTGTGAGTGGTGCCGAGTTCCACCAAGAATAGGTATACTCGTATTACATATATTACATATTTCTCACATTCCGCTGTGATGACACTGGTGCCTATTACTAAGCGAAATACTCCTTAACACATTCGGGAGCATTTACTTGTTTGCAGTGCCTCTTCAAGAGATCGGCGATTAGGTGCCACCTTTGAAAGAGTTATCCGTTTCGAGGTCCCCGTGTTGTCCTCGTGTCTACTTTTAGCGAATTTTCGAACAAAAAGAAGCTACTATTCTCACTCCAAAATGTTTAAAACTCGAATTTCCAAAAACACGATCCGTTTCAGGCCATCCTGAATTCACTGCCAAAAGACTGTGATAAAAAATTCAAATTTTCACAAACAATCCGTCCAGGCAATTGAATGACAATCTTACGTTCGTAGGCTGGCAGAATCGGGCAACTTTAAGGTTAAGTGGGGGGGGGGGGGGATTACTCATACCTACACTTCAAAAATGAAACAGTCTGACAAGTAACACCTCATTTTAGAGGTCTTTTTACGCTAAACACGATGGTGAAGTCAAAATTGCGATACCTTATCCCGATCTCAAACTGGAGTGCGGGAGATGAAGAAACGTGGTTGTTACTTGAGATGTTCTTCATCTTATCTGCCCTAATCCGACAACGGAATGAGATATCGCAATTCTGACTTCACCATCGTGTTCTGCGTTGAAAAATCTAAAAACTACGGTTTTACACGGCAGAACATCAAGACAACATTTATTACCAAACCGGTAAAATTTTGACATTGTACATATAACCAGTTGTTTCTTCGAAAATTCGCTCTTATATCCATGTTGCATGACTGTGGATTTTTTACGTCCACTCTAACTTTTTTTTCATTCCATGGTTCGGTATTGAACGGAAGTGAATTAGAAACGAGTCGTCCAAGTTTTATGAGGGGCGTCAGGGAAGTAGGAAAATAATCATTCTAACTGGGAGTAGGTAGTGAATTTGTAGCGTGCGGAAGTGAATTCCTTGAAAACCACTGAAATGACTGAAGAACAACAAAAAATGGTTTATGACGAACTCAGTTTCCTGGGGTTTCAGGTGGTATTGAATTATACCTCCGCCGTCTGTTTCTTGATACCTAGTTTTCGCTCAGCTAACATCATTTTCTACGAAATTCATTTTATAAACTTACAAGTATTTTTGCCAGATTTTCACTGACCATCTTCTAAGTTTAGGTACTTCTAATCCAAATCTCGATAAAATAAAGTATTTATACAACTATACAACTTCAACATTTAATGATTTCCACTGTTAATTTTCAGCTCTAGTTTCTTGATTCATAAATATTCCAAGTTACTTGACCGGTTCTTTCTAGCATAAGTACCATCCTTTGAAGTTGAAAATTATTATAATTGAGATACATTTCGAATAGCAAACAGGTCAACACATTCTGCATAATGCAACCATCCAACGAAACGCTGAAAATTCTTCCTCGACGGTTCATTATTTTAGACATGGATATGACTTAGGGGCTGTCAACAATTTGAGTTATTAAAAAATATGTTACGTTTTTCATGTACCCAATAACCTTAGGTCACCGTAACCATAGTAACCGTAATTGTAAAAAACGTTTGTCGCCATAAACATTGGTTTTCTTGTGAGATTTCATTGGAGTTGATACTGAGAAATTATTAACATAAATTATATTATTCCTTACGTAAATAATGATGGGGAAGAATAGGGGATGTTCTGGACTATCGCAAAAACGTAGATTTGAGTGTGAAGCGAATGAGTACATCCAATTTTTATCTGGTACTTCCAGTATTTCCGAGGGAGAGAAAATGATCGGTATAGAAAGCAAAGGGGCTTTAAAAAAAATAATAAAATAAAAGACATACTAAGTTTAATTATTAAATTTGATATATGTATGAGGAATTTCTCTCGCTTATAAGTTTATTAAAATTTCGTGGGGAACGAAAGATTCTAAGAACAGTCGATGTCAAAAAACAACTTGGCATGGCATTTGTCATTTCATAGACTTTTTTATACTTTGACTCGTTTGAATAGATCACCCTTCTATTTAGATCATGCAATATCCTTGAAATAAGTGGGTGATTAAATTAAAATATCAGTCAAATAATTCAGTTGTTCAAGTCAAATTGACAACTTATTTTATCGACGACTAGACTAGTCTAGCCCAAAAAATGTCGATTTTCTATGTAATTATACTTGTATTGATATCGATACATGGACCTTCCGTAGATTAGATACTATCGCCACAAACGACTGATACTCATGAATACTCGATACTCTTTTGTAAATATCTCTAGGATTTACCATTTTTATGAAAGCATCTGCCCACGTCTAAGTTGAATTGGAAATAAGAATTAAATTCGGGTTAACGAAGGAGTGATGGATTGTTCCATTTATTCTTGCGATTCATAATATGATGTTTCAAGTGGATTCGTACGAGTTTCAATTCAGACAGTGTGCTGAGGTGTTAAAATTACTGAAAGGCAAGAAGACCCCTTCGCGTCCCGCCTTTCACGATCAACTAATTAAATGAAAACCACAACCTAGTAAGACAGGAAACAAGCTTTTAGGGGTATTATCACTCCCCTCCACACCCCTCTCGTCCTTTCCCATCGATACCACCTTACCCTAATCACATTTCCCCGCCCTCTTCCCGGAGCTCCGGCACAAACTTGGGTTGTAATTCTTCATTAACTACAAGAGAAGGGGAAGTCTCACGACAACGACCGTCAACCCAAAGATGCAGCGCCTTCGCCGGTGAGATTACAGCTTTTTGAATTTAACAAAGCCCTATAAGGCACTTAAGGCGCCGGGCCTGAATTTGCCATCGTATAAACTGGCGTCTTATTGCGTTAACTGAGGTTTTGAGAGGAGTCATCGGTTAATGACAATCGAAATGACATTGCGCGGTGTACAACGCAGAGATTTGGAGCCTCAAATACTTTGATGAAATAGAAATAGTCCAGACCAAATGCATAAAAAGCGCCCTGATGATACCAAGTGAGCACCCCTGGGTACTTCATTAAAATCGAATTAATACCATCGTAAAGCCTCATTGACAATCAATCACAACCACTTCACATCCAGTGTTTCTCGTATAAGGAGATCAATTACACGGCATTACACGTATTTATAGGGAAATGAAGGCATCAAGATGATCTCGAATGGGAGCCATTTGGATCTAAAAAGCCGCCGTGATACGCAGTAATAACAAATCCACGGCCGCAGTGTTAGTGGCCGGAGTGGGGGTAAATGATGGGCGGCTGATAATGCGCTTTGGCGGTAGAGCAGGAGAAGGGAGGAGGGAATTAGCGGCATCATTGTTTTATTTCCATTACTCCCGCCTCATTTATTCCTAATGTTGTGGGTTGTAATACTGATTGTAAATCACTTCGAAAAGCTGGTTTCTGCCCTCCCACCCCCCTCTTCCAATGTTTATTGTTCCGACCCTGTACATCGGCCTCTTGCTTTCGCTCTTAGGTACTTTCGAATGACTGGAGCCGATCCTCTTATTTACTGAGACTGAACGCTATACGTAGGGTTGGGCAATAGACGGATCACCAATTCCTCAATTCAATCTGTAGCCCAGAGCCAGAGGTTATAACTCCAAAATTGCGGATTTTCTTTTCCCCCCCATAAGTGGACACAATAATATTATACCTTGTTCTGTCACCTAGTCGGTGGTAATGACAGAGATTTCCGGGGCCAACAAGTTGCAAGTCCATATCAACTTAGATCCAGTTGGTCGTGAATCCTGAGTGTACATGTTACTACCTTTTGATCGTATCTCGTGTTCTTGACCCCGAATATACTTCCTAATCATTCAATCGTAAACGAATCATTGAATTGCTGACTGTTTTCAATCCTCATCCAAATGAGAGGGAATCGCAATGTTCACGTAACCGGTCCCTGCATGTCACTTTATTCCTTTGTTAATTCTATTTTCACTATCGGCAAATCCATTCAATATCAGTTGTGAGTTTCATAACTTATGTTTATCCCTATAATTGTCCCAAAAAACCGTGTATGCAGCAATTACTGTGCATAGAAATAACGTAGTATGTTATATATTTTATCTAAATATGTTAGGTTACTTTATCTTACATGTTATGTATTTTATAAAATCTATTTTATATATTTTATCTAAATATGTTAGGTAATAAGTACAAGTACACATTCAAAATCTACAAGCACGACGGATCCAAATCAAGTTGTCAAGGGGAAATAGTGAGAAAAAAATAATGAAATAACTGTCTTATGTAAAATGTCTCCATTTTGATGGTAACAAATTTCGTCTCCTTTTTACCAAGTAACACGTCAGTTCATAGATTTTTCAACGCTGAACACAATGGTGAAGTCAGAATTGCGATAGCTCATCCCGTTATCAGATTAGAGCGGATGAACCATGTAGAACATCTCAAGTAACAACCACGTTTCGTCATCTTAAAAGTCCTCCAGTTTGAGAACGGAATAAGATATCGCAATTCTGACTTCACCATCGTGTTCAGCGCTAAACAATCTTTAAAATGAGGTGTCACTTGTCAGACTGTTTCATTTTTGGAATTTATGGGTCATTTTTCCCCTAAAAACTTCTCGAACCCCCCCTTAGATTGGCCCTATTCCGCCCACTTTCTTTGTGCAAATTTAAACTTTTTATCTCAATTCTGAAATGATACATACATAAATATATAAATATAAATATGTACAGTGTCATAATATGATTTCTTTGTGTCTTTTGACAGTGATTTCAGGATGGTCTGGAATGGATTTTGGTATACATTTTTCCCCGGAAATTCCAGTTTTAAATATTTTGGATCGAGAATGATACCCATTTACCATAATACTAATTTTCTTCGAAAATTCGCTAAAAACAAGTTTATATTGTTTTGGCACTCCTTTGAAATTTAATGTTTTAGGATTCATGACTGTCTCTCTGTGTCCTACACATATAACGATGCTACATTCAAACTCACATATCGAAATTATGTAGGATCGCCTCTTATTGACCGGAGTGTATGGAGTGCTCCGGCAAATTTCATCTCATGTAGGTATTCAATCAACTGGGTGGAATGTGTGAAAAGTCACCTCTGGAAGCTGTTCCACGAACCTTCTATATTGGTTTCAATTTGGGTGGGAAGTAGGGCACCCTAATGCCCTCAATATACAACAATTCATGTTCTCGACGTTCACCGCAGGGCTTTGCCAATATTTTGGAGTTTGCGAACCCAATAGAAACCTCCCTTGAGGATTAGGAACCTCCCCGACAACAGGAACCTCACTTCTGCAATAAAGACCAATATAAGACGCTTGTCTTTACTTGGCTCATACCATTGGTTGCTAAACAATGCAGTAGGCTGTCAATGTGTGAATCGTACTAATAGCTCGTTCCAACACATGACCTATATCTCTGTTCTGAATCCCACCATATAATATAATTATATATTATAATATAATATAATTATATAATTATAATTATATTATAATAATTATAATAATATAATTATATTATAATATAATTATAATATATATTATATTATATTCCTCTATTGCTGTACATAACTGCTCGGTACAATCACCGGTACGGGTACACGTGCAAGCGCTGAATTCCTTGTAAAACCTCCCTTCCGTCTTACTACTAGTGGACAGAGATGCTTCGATTAGCTCTTTGGAGCACTTTTGTTCAATGGTCTCCCAAATCATCCAAGGGAAATGAGTAATCTCAGTTCCTTAAGGTTGAACTCAAGAAACACTTCCAGCGGTCGTTGGGCTAGAGCAATTATTATAAAGGTAGTATAGATAGGTAGGTACCTAATATCATGTCATATGGAAGGTTCTTGTTAGTTTACTTCTTGTTTTTTCTGCGGTCTACCTTTGAGCTAAAAAATGTATCAATCTATTAGAATTCTTGTAATAAGTACAGTAGTCCCTCGGGAATCCGGCATCCCAGCTCTCCGGTACTCTCAGTACCAAACCCTCTGTGAAAAGATTTCTGAAGGAACGGAAACTACCACCGAAAGCTTTGCTTATCCAAGACAACTGCCCTGGCCACCCTGATGAAGATGGGTTGAAGTCAACCGACAGTTTTATTCGTGTCATATTCTTACCACCGCATGTGACCCCTCTCTTACAACCAATGGACCAGCACGTTATCCAGGCTATAAAATGCAATACAAAAAGTGTATATTGTACAATTTGTTGTCCAAGAACGAGAGTATGCTTAAATCCTTGAAAGAAATAAACATTTTATTTGTTTATTTGTTACAGTGTTGAGTGAAGTGGACATTAATTTTGACTATTTTTCTATGCTAGCTTCAAAAAATATGTTAATTTATGAAGAAATTAGTAATTTTATTGTGAAGAGTAATTTACATATTTAAACAGAGACTTTATTTTGATATATTCACAAATTACAGATACTTTATTTACTTAAAACTAATTAGATTAAAAAAATATATATATATGGCTGTATACTAAAAAGGTAATGCCAAATAAACAACTCGGCGCTTCGCGCCTCGCCAGGGGGGCAAGCCCCCCTGGACCCCCCGGATCTTTTCTCTTCTATACTTTGTATAGAACGAGGTATTTGCTATGCAAAACATGAATAATGTTTTTGCGTCCCGTTTCCCCTTTTCCTTATCCCTTTTCTTTGTCTGTATGGAAAATATTAAGAAATGTGCGGAAAATTTATTAGTTTTTTTATTTACTCAGGGCTGTATCTCAGCTTCTTCGATATTTACAGCGGTTTTGGCAGTATATAATTTATGCATAAATTAAAGGCTTTCCAACGAATGGAGAACGATTTTTGTCCGTTGAAAACTAAAGAAGTTTCATTTCCCTAGAAACGGCTCGGTTGTACGTGAAAATCATTAAAAATCTTAGTGACATAATTTCGTGACTTAAACTTCGTTACGCTTTTCAACTCTGGTAGGCCACCGCAAAAACATTATTCATGTTAAAATATATAAAATAACCTGACGTACATAATTATAACTGATTTTTCACTGATAACTGCGTTTTTCCTCCACATTTTCCAGTTATTCGGCATTTTCGATAATCCGGCAGTGCTCTGGTCTCATATCTGCCGGATTACCGAGGGACTACTGTATTTATAAGAGTTTTTCCCTCTTTGTTTAACATGCAGCAGTAACTGACTCCTCATCTCAGCTCAAACTATGCTTAAAAAAAAGGAGTACCATTTCGAGGGTCTCTCGACAACACCCCACATCGTCACTTTTGGCCAAATTGAGTTATGCATACCGTTTGAAGCGTCTTCCCCCGGCGGATCGATCTAAGTATAAGTTAGGTAACAGTAAATCTCACGATTTATTTTACTGAATTACTCAGTAAACATAGTCATTGGCAGATGGTTTTTTGGCTCTGCTGAAAAGTCGACCGAATGACGATGTGGGAAGTTGCCGTGAGACCCTATCTACTGTGATTTCCGTCAAATAAATGAAATTTTTAAAAATCACTCGTCTGCCACTACAAATTGTATTGCTGTTTATTAATTTTTTTTTGGTGGAAATATAAAATATTATTTGATTTTTATGCCCGTCGAAGTTTCTCTGAACTTTGAGTTCGCATCCGTTTGATAATTTACATCATGAAGGGACCGCTACTTGCCGTTAGAAAAACCCGCAAACCATTTTCAGTTGATCGAAGTGAACGTCGTCGATCTATTTCTCTTTTATTAGCGTCGGCCTTTTTCTTTTTCCTCCTTTCTCGAAAAAAAAAAACCAGCCACCGCCGAAAAAGAGGAGAATAAAAAATCTCTCCTCCCAACAACCTTCAACAAGCGCTGTGATTGGCATATGTCACAGCCAACTTGCTCCGAGGGACATGATCATCATTCAGAACTATTCACCTCCCGTCATAGATATCTCACCCGCTGCTACGCATTCATGAATTATCCTTTTTTTCCCCTCCCGCATACCGTTTCTTTTCTATGCATCCATTGTCGTTCTTTACTGTTTGTCACATGCGGTCTTTCGATACGTTTCAAATCGTATGCATATTGTGTGGGTATCTTGTGTTTGCTGAGCCGCGGGGTTCTTACAGATTGTTGCATTAACGTGAAGGATAGTTAAGCCGTCATTGTAGGAACGTTAACTTTTTGTCAACTTCGTCGTGACATTTTGTGCACAAAGGTTGGTTGCAACACTACACCTATCACATATACTTACGACTTGTCACTAACCAAAACTACACTTGTCACAAAGCTCTCGAACTTCGGCGGTGTAACTTCTTTCAATCATATATAGCTACAAAGAGTGGCAACTATAGGCAATATATTATAATATTATTATCTAATAATACCATAATAATACCATAATATTATTATCTTCATTGAGTAGGCAACTACACCCCTGAACTTAGTTCATAAGGAAGAAAGTCCTATCTCCATTTTGATGGTTTTGAGAAAAACGAGGTTTTGTGAATCGCTGAGTATTTTCTATACGGTTGAAGTTAGAACTGTCGTTAGAACGTTGAGTTGAAAGCACTTCTGATGGAGATAGGGCTGTATATCCTAGTCCAATCGATAGATCTCGTCCAAATCTATAGGAATATGTCCTTACCTCGAAAAGCTCAAAAATGGAGTTAGGAGTTTCTTTCTTAGGACGGTAGACTACGAGTAGTTAAAATTCAATACCATTAATAATTTATTGCTTCTACCATACTTTCATAAATATGTAACATGCCTGCATGTTTTTTTTATATAATATATAACATATTAACATACATAACATATGTTATTTCAAATTGAGGACTGTCGATGGGCAGCACCCTTCAGCACATTTAACCGTTTTGTATACTAAAACCAGAGGGTTTTAAAAATGAACCAAATAAGAAGGGAATGTACCGTTGAACTATGCGAAATTACATTATTCAAATATTTTCAGCTACCATGTGACTTTAATTATTTTCACCTTTTTAAGTACATACAACATGTTTCCTTTGAGAAGAAAATGGAGAAACTCTACAAACTGTTCACCTGCTTCTGTTGACTGAAATCCTTTAAACACACGCAAAGGCGAAATAACCCTTACTGTCTCTAAATTTTATGTCATCGTTCCTCTCTCTAAACCAGTTTGACCAGCGTGAAATGAAACCTTCTTTATTAATTGTAAACGTACACAATAAAATAGTGTCTTCTAATTACTTAGAACTATTCCCCTAAAGAGGTTAGGCCACGGTAGGGAGATGGGTTCTTTCTGGTAGCCACAGATCCTTATAATACGAGTACAATATGAGATGTGTTCTACATATGCGTACAAATTACATTATAACATTTTTATTCCAATTTTCACTGAATGCACAAGTGTTGTATTAATTTCTTTTTATCTGTTGTTCTTTAACAATTCGACTCAACTCTTCCCTGATCCCATTAAGTAATCCATTAAACAGTTTAATGCCATCCGAGGGATAACGTCGTCTTGCCAATGTGGTTCGAATTGAAGGAAACATCATACAACCATGCGTATGAAATCGTGTAGCAAGACCGTGAGATGGGCATGCAATTTACTTTTCTCTAATTATCTGTTTTATTTTGTACGCGCGAATTAAGCCCAACCTGAGGGTATTATATTTTTGGAGAATAGGGACTTATTAAAAAAATTTTTGAGTGACTCGTACCGGGTTGAATTGGCTCCTCCCCACGCCAGAAGGTCATAATACGAGTATGTTATAGTAGAAGGGAATGTACCGGTGAAAAGTTAACCACCCTCATCACCTGAGGAGATGAAATACTAGAGAAGATAGATACTGGAGAAGATACTGGAGAATATACTCGAGACTGAATGAACGCTAACTTTCACCATGTTATTTTACCCACATGACTTGCAAGTCCTTTAATTTGAGGTTTGCCAATGGCGGAGCTGTATTGAAATAGTCAAAATCTATAATTGACAGCTGCGTTGTAAATATCGACGATGTCAATATTATTGAACCGCTCATTTTGACTATTCCATCGCAGCTCACACGTCACAGTCATACGTCACGTACCCTATCATCAGTACGCCAAAAAACAGCCCGCCCCGCAATCCGAGGAATAACTATATAATTAAGGTCGTGAAGGAGAAAAGGGCCCCCCACAGGACGGGTGCACCCTGGGTGATAAATTAGCCTACAAAAGTTTTTGGGTGAGAAAATGAGAGGGTAGACAACCCCGAGCTTACATCCCACAGATGGTTGTGCCGTCCATTAGGTACGCACGGTCCCTTAGTAATGTCTTCATTACCCTCTCTCTCCGCCCAGGAGTCTCCCATTGTCCATGTTCAAACTATCAAACAATGCGAGGAAGCTCCTGTTATCAGTTTCCCTATTCATGTTTCTCCCAAGAAACTCGTCAAAATACTAATTTGGACAGCCAAGTTCATCCAGCTTTGCTGCATAGCAATCACTCGCAACATCACCTGATGACTGGCAATTCGTCCTACATTTCTACTTACAATTCAATCGTTCAATCGTTCAAACACAGTTCTGCACAGACACAAACGGATTTCTAGAGCCTGAAATGATTGAAACTTATTCCTACAACGTACGACTTCTACAATTTAGAGGTGTATAATTTTGTAACAATTACAGGGTGACCAACTATGGCCGGATTTCGGAGTTCAATACAAAATTGAACATAGCAAATATCCCCTGAAATATCCCCTGGTTTAACGCTAGGAAGAAATTCTTTTGATCTTTTGGCAATATCGGAAGGAAAACCACGAATCTCCTGTTGGATTTCACTAATCTCAGTTTCTGAAGGATTTTGGGGCTGAGTTAGCTAAACTTTCAACTTGCGATAACCCCACGAAAATAAAAGTAGATTCTGAGAGCGACGGTTCAAGGTTGCTACGTCTCCTTGTGTGGCCTGACACGGTCAACCAATTTGCACATTGGATTTTTTATTTATTATTTTTTTTTTTCATTTCATAGGCCGGGTTATTTTTAGTTAATGGTATATCAAAATCGGTTCAGAACCGTCCGGGGAATAACGATCAACATCCAACAGGGGATTTAATGCAAGTAGCTGCTAGAAATCGATTTAATCAAAACGACTACCAGTCGGTGTATAGGTATTATTTTTTAAGAAGAAAACTCAACCGCATATCAGTTCAGTTAACACCACCATTCGGCCATGGTTAGTCAGTCGGATCAGAATGAATTCAAACAAACGTCCTCATTTTGTACCAATTTTCTGTTTACAATTCAGGTAATTCGTTTCCTCAAACCATTAAGTATCACCTCACCAATTTATCGGTTTCAATCGTCTATGGACACTTCAGCTCCATTACTTCGTAACCTCAAACTCTTGAATTATCCAATTTAATAAAGCTAGTGCATAGTTACTGTGAGTTAAGGGGAAAGTGGACGACAAGTGTGCGAGAGAGAGAGAAGACACCAAAAGTTTATGCAAAATATTTCAACAGCCGGATGAGCGATTTTCAATCTGAAAAAAGTTATGTTCATATTTTTCCTAAACAAAATGCTGCATCAAAAAAAAATTTGAAAAAAATTTCAAATTCAAATTTTAGAAAAAGAATTTTGGACAATTTTAAATTTAAAAAAAAAACTTGGTTCCAGCCCCATTTTTGAGAATTTCCTGATTTCAAATTGCCAAGAACCAAAATTCTGCGATGAATAGCACGATCGTAAAACGAAAAATAAGAGTCAGTGATAGCAGCTTTCATCTCCCCTTTTAGACAGTGGATCTGCTGCGTCAATCATTCATAGGAAAGGTGATAAGTCCGAGATTTGACAGGGAGCACTTCTGACAGTAATGAAGGTGAGTGAGCTGAATCTATTCCCATTCGTCCAACATTGTAGACATTTCCAATGGAACCTTTGAGGTGGAGGAGACTGTTATTAGAACAGTCAAATCTTACACAAAAGAGGCCTAAAATCGCAAATGCACGGCTAGTTCTGATTTTTTGGTATGTTGTTCGGGACTGTTAGGGAAATCTAAATCTAATTTCGCAGGAATGAAAACCTTGCGCTTCTTTCGTAGCACTCGAAAAACCTCGAAATGGTTGCCCTTACTCTGGGTTTTTCGCTATAACTTTGAAACGATGCGTTTTTCGCGAATTGATACTACGGACTTATTTACAGGAGATAAGATTTGCTACACAATGAGACCAAGTGCAGCTCTGTTGGGTCAATAGTTACTGAGATACAGCCTTTCAAAAATGGCTTATTTTTCAAAAAAGTGAAATTTCAAGTTTTGGTCAACTTCCGACCTAAAAATCATTGAAAATACGTATTGTACGAAGGACGTTAAACCGATAGATGTTGTAGCAAATTTAATTAGCTTTGAGTAAAAATAGTTAAGAAGTACAACGCCTTCCCATGACCCTTATGGATTCGCCTGCGTCCGTGCTTTTTCCCGTTCTATTCGTTATAGCTCATTAGCCACTGACCCTACGCTTTCGAGATGGTCATTTTCGGATTCCCCATAAAATTTGGCTTCAGAATAACCTGGCATGTCCAGTTTGCACCCCACATGAGGCCCTAGCAGGGAGGGGAATGTCAAGTCAGTGGACACGTCACTTTAGGCAAATGAGGAAATTAGTCCTAACTTTGACGGCGTGTAGCTCCGAAACGAATCGTCGCACGGAGTAGCGGTTTGTTTTGCTGGTTTCAGCGCATTCTTCTCGACGACTTTGAACCAACAAAATACCCCTAAAAAAAATTGTTCCCCAGTTTCCCCAAGATTTGAATATTTGGTGACGAATTTCGGTTGTTTTTGGATGTTATCTAGAAACCTTTTGTTTTAGCTCAAATAGGAGGCCATATTCGTGTTCCTTGATAAATGTTCCCCCCGAAACCAATTTTCAGCCAAAAACTACAAATAGTTGCTGAGAAATCAATCATTTCCCACAAATAGCCCCAAAAAGTTTGGTTTCCCCTAGCTCGGCCAATAATTTTTTTGGGATCTAATATTTGGGCTTTTCACTCATAGATGAAGTCTGATAGTAAATTTATCCAGCTTGAGAAAAAGCAATTTAGGATCGGACCAATAATTTCGGAATTACGGCAAAAAATGTACCAAAAAAACTTGGATTTTACAATAGTACGCGGTATTTAGCGTACTGGCACGAGCATATTACGGGACTTGATCAAAATGTCATATATGAGGTTTGATGGTAAATTTAAAAAGCTTATAGATGGAAAAAAGAAATTGTGAATCGGACAAACTTTTAGCGTTATAGCGAAAAATAGGGAAAACGGGGTGAAGAACAGGAAGAAATTTATTACAAGACAATGGCATATTACAGGTATCACAATGTCATTATAATTATGCCCTCGCACCTAGCATTCCCTTTTGAGGACACACGATACATTTCAACACAGACGCGATGGCACCGCGGGCTCGAATATAGAAAAATAGAATGTAGAAAACGAATAATAATAATAATAAACGAATGTAGAAAAAATGAGGCGCTAGTACGAGCGATGCAAGCAGCTGAAATGAATGTATGAGCAAACCTACCGAAGATCGGAGATGGGAGGTTCGAGACCGCGAAGGGTGGGGGGCGACTTAGTGTACATACGCGAGGACTTTGTCCATTTGATGCTATTGTGGGGTTATCGTTTCCACGAAGAGAGACGGATGGAGAGAGGAGTGGTTCAAGAGAACTGATTGACACAATGGCTACCAAGGAAAAGGAAAGGGAGCGTGGTGACCTTGAGCGCCGAATTGGGGTCTGCAGCCATTCTGTTTTCCTTCAAAACCAACATTACCATTTTTCGTTTTACGTCTTGTATATTTACTCAATCATTGAAATGATGCTCTCAAAACCGATCCAGTCACATTGGGAAGGGGGCTTGCACCGGCTTTTTCCAAATTTCAACCTCTAAACCTCAAAATTTTCAAATTTTCCAATTTTAAATTTGTATAAAAATTAAATGAATTGATGCAGCAACTTGTAGGGGCGTATGAAGGCAAACTGCGTTTCCCAAACTGTTATAAATTGGATGGTTCCAAAATGAGACTGCAAAAACTTTTGATGCGTCAGTAACGCCATCTCTTATCCCAGAATCACACTAAGGGCCCGTCCACTTCCCCCTTAAGTTGAGGATTGTAATTGTTAAGAACACCACTAGACACCAACCTGGACGTCGACTAAACATTAGAGGGCGAATGTTACAGCTGTGTTTTAAACTCAATTTCTGCTCAATTCACTCATCAGTGCAGAAGACAAGCGCCCTTCCATTTACTACTGTCAGACGTACCACACTAATCTATTAGTTTTTTTCATTGAACAACTGTTAACGGTTTCACCTTAAACACGACACCTGTTAAACGTCAAAAGCCCTCTCACAATGGCTGCTGCCCGCTTAGCATAAATGATTTAGCCCTGTAAGATGGCCCATAGGCGATAAAGGCATTGTCAAAGGCATCCATCAGCCTGGCAAGTGGGGAAGGTGGCAAAGAATATTGCTATCACCAGTTTGATCTGACGTATCCCCTTCACCGTCCGCAGGCTCATATTCCTCCCATTCCCTCGTATATTCCTTGGACGTTAGCCAAAATAAGAGGAGAGAAATTGCTGTATCAAATTATCTACAGTACGATACGGTAAAAGTCAACTTCTCATTTCTTGCTCATCATTAACCTTGATTAATTGCATTGTTTTCATTCGAATTTGTCTTACAGAGGTTGTTGAATGAGTAATCCTCATTATCTTACTGCTATTAGAGCAGTGAATTTCTTGTAACATCAATCTCATTTTTGTTCGGCAGTTGATGTCTTTCTTGGGTTTTCATTAAAGAATAATGAAAGACTAGGTTTCAGTTGCTCTTCAGTCACAATCCAACCACTCAGCTCATGTTCAATGAGTATTTTTGGTTGTTAACTGTGTTTTCCTCAGCAGGATACCCAATTACTGGTAAGCTTCCCTAATTGTAATAAGTTGGTCACCAGTGAAGCCATAAAATATTTATCTCTTCACCCAACGTCCAAATCCTACCGAGTAACTAGTAACCGTTGGAACGTAAATGAGGAGGAAAAAAAATATCTACCTGCTGGGTGCCGAACCGAGTTAAGCTGTTTGAAACCCCTCGTTTCTGTAGAAGTAGTGAACCAAAAACTGTTTCGGGGTCAATTACCTTGGTGAAATCTGTGTGAGTTCTTCAGTCATCGACCAAACACTGAAAAGGCGCCTAGACGAGACTTTTTCTCCTTCGGTGCGATCTAATCGAGACGACTAGACGTTAAATCTTGCGGAACTGAGTGTCGTGAGCGTCATTGGACCTGACTGATTAGATCAGAGGTGGGAGGGAGCCCCGAATTTTTTCTTTTCGACTCGGCACCCGTTGGTCGCGTTTTTCTTTCTGCCCTCGATACTTTGAGAAAAATGTCGGACGGAAGGCCTTCGGCAGTAGTTACCTATTCAGCAGCCTCTAGTTTGCTCCACTGAAGAAAGGATGGAAATGAAGGAGGATTTCGTTTCGGATAAAGATCAAAACCCAGGCCCTGTACCGTTTGTATTGTGAAAGGGAGACGGCCAGTGATTTTGGCTGAAAGATAAACTCGAGTTATTTCTATCCCAGTGCCTTTGGATTAGCTGATTAGACGGTCCTCGCCCCAGGGAAGCCCTTACCCTTCAATCTTTATCCCTTTCTTTCGATGAAAGGACCATGACGAGAGTCCCAAACGGTGCGATATGAGGGGTATTCAATAGGCGTAAACGCCTTGAATTGGATCTTCAAATCAAACTCTCCAACTTCCCCATAGTAACTTCAGTTGGAACTTTACCGCCGACATGGACCCTCCGAACTAGAACTTCTAGACGGCATTTTAAGATATGAATTGACAATTTCGGATTTTCAACGGCACTAAATCTTCGGATTCTATGTACCTATCTTGAATTTTGAAACCACCAATTGTGAAGGGGATTTAACATGTGGGGTCGATCTTGGGCCTCTCTAACTAGGGTGCTAAATGCATTCAACCAATTATCAAGGTTCTCTGGATTAAGTCCGGTCCACACGAACAGCGCAAAGTGGTTCGCACAGTTCAGTTTGTGTAAATCGATCGTTGCGTCTGGACGCAGATTGGAGCAAGTCTACAATTTGGTTTGACTAAAAACTGTCCCTGAAACCCAGTTTCGGCGGTAGTATAAGAAGGAACATGTTAGTATAATGGCCAAAAATATGAAGTCACAAGATATTGGCAGCCATACTCTTTCAAATATGACTTTTCAAAAAAACCATCCAAACCGAATTTGGCTCGAATCGGCTGACTTTCGAAAATTTGATCCGCCATACTGGATCCACCATCTTGCATTTTGCAAATCTGACATCACATTCGCGATCAGCGACCCAAAAAACTTCTTTAACCAAATTTGGCTCATCTCAAGTGAATTTTCAAAAATCGTGATATCGACCTCTCTTTTTGAGGTGAATATGGATTCAGATATGAAACTAAATTTTTTGGATTTTCAGGAGTGAATTTTCCTTGATTTTCACTCATTTTCGCCTATTTTCAGAGGTTAGAAAAATCATGATGTGATAGCCAAATTCTGATAGCAAATTTGTGTTCAGGAGGCGAAATTACTACTAAGGCATATTTTATTTATTTTATTTTTTATTTTTTTTGTGTTACTTCTTCGAGCAGATACTAATAGGTGGCTTCGTCCATTCGAAGATAGTTTCGAAAATCGTGAGACTTATTACGAAGCTCTACAATCAAATTCGTGTGGGAAATCTCTGTTCTGTTCGTTTTCCACTCTTAGCTTGCGAGTCTTTTCATGATGCACACTGCAGCAGTTGCAAGGATAATATCCTCTTCCTATATTCCTACCGTTTTTTTCAATTTCAACAAATTTAAACCAGCAAGTTCCAGCAAAACCAACCATTGTTTACTCAACTGCACGAGCACAAGCACAACTGAACGTGTGGACGGCAACCACTTGTCCAGTTCAGTTTGCACAAACTGAACTGTGCAAATCAGTTAGAGAAAGTTGGCCGTAACAATGATTAATCAAGTGTTCTCCAGGCCTGGCTTACTAGTACTTACTACTTCGAGCAGATACTGATAACAGTTACTGGTATAAGCTTCGTCCATTCGAAGATGGTTTCGAAAATCGTGGGACTTATTACGAAGCTCTGCAATCAGATTCGTGTGGGAAATCTCTGTTCTGTTCAGCAACCACCTTTGCTTCATTTTCGTTTTCCACTCTTATCTTGCAACTCTTTTTATGATGCACACTGCAGCAGTTGCAAGCATAATATTCTCTTCCTATATTCCTTCCGTTTTTTTCCATTTCAATAAATTCAAATCAGCCAATAACAGCTAAACCAACTTCACGATCCCTCACCCAACGCACTCAACTGCACGAGCACAAGCACAGCTGAACGTGTTTGCACAAACTGAACTGTGCAAACCAGTTAGCGCAGATTATCTGACCATGTTGACTCACCGTTACGCCGCAGTTCGAGAGTGTTGGACCTAACAATTATTGGCCCTAACAATAAATCAAAACTGTTCTCTAGGCCAGTGGTCTATTCCACCAAGGTACTCTGCAACTCTACACTCCTAACTCTGCAGTATTCCGCAGAGTTTTTGTTCCACCATTCTTCGACATTTCTCCTCATCAGAAAGTTCTGAAGAGGAATCCACCATTCCGCGTTATAAAATCAGAACGAATTTCTCATTGAGCAATATGAACGTGCAGGAAGCTTTTAGGTTAAACGCAAGACAAATTGAGTACGTATTGGAAAGGTAGGACGGTTTTTGATGCCTAACACCGCCAGAAACCAGCCTCGCACAGCACAGAACAAGCTACTTATATTTTACGCTGGCTTGGTACCGGATGCCAGTACCGTGGAATCGCTGCTATGCATGGATTAGGGAAAGCGACCGTGTCTCGTACACTCCGACAAGTGAGTACAACCATAATTCAAGTGATGTTTCATGATATGATCCGGTGGCCCACAGACACATCAAATCTTGCAACATCATTTTTCAGCAAAGGTGGGTTTCCTTCAGTGTGTGGTTGTGTCGATGGCACAATGATAACAATAGATGCTCCAACGGTTCACGAAGAGCAGTATGTGAATAGACACTGCTTTTTCAATTTCTACCACGTCCAACACCGATAGCTTTTTTAGCTTTTCTAATTGTCTGCTCGACATGATGGCTGTGACACTGAGGACGTAACTCGAAATGACTGTTTGTTGTGTTATGATAACCTATAATAACCTACCAGTCGGTGTTCAAGAAGGTTACTCTTCAACACCGCTCTGCGAATCTCTCGAATTGAAGACTCTTCGAAAAACAATAGTGGAACGAAAACACTCCTCACTCTTCGGAAGAGTGAAGAGTGCAGAGTAGGGAGTGAAGAGTTGCAGAGTACGTTGGTGGATTAGGCCACTGGTTTGGTATGTGAGGGAAGTAGGTTATCCCCGGAGAATTACCAGGATTGATATGCTGGGAATCCGTCCGTCGCGTCGTCGCTCCGTCTGCGGTGCGGAAGGGAAAGGAAAACCCCGCAGCGGATTTCCACGACTCCGGCTGATGGGAGACAACGGGGTTCAGCCGAAAACGCGACGGGTGACAAGGAAAGAAGAGGACGACGAGACGTGGGTTGGGGGGGCTGGTCCAGGGGTGAACAGCCTTTTTGTCATGGTAGGGTCATCTTCAAGGCTCCCGCCTCGTCAAGACGCCCCCGTTCCTGAATCGTCGTAGGACGGGGTTTTCCTGACTAACCGTACAACCGAATGAAAGGGAAACTCACGACGGTTTTCCTTTTGAAATGTCCAGTGATGATGTTGAGTTGATCCGTGACCATATCACTGAAACACTGAAGCCAACATACTACGCTACTACTAAAATTTACGTCCTAGGTCGACCTCGAGAGCTGCCGTTAAGGTTCACGATTTTCAATTTTCCAAACTGAAGATTCCTCCACTCTTTGCGCTTGGAGGCTTTTTGAAGCTCCTGACATAGCCAGAAACCATGCAGTTGGGTTGCTGAACAATGCTGACCAGTGAAAGAGGACTGTCCGGTACTGTGAATATTCGTCTTTTATCTGAGACCCGTAGATTGCTCCCTGAATTTGTTGATGAAGGACAAACCAGACCTTTCCCACCACCAACTTTATGGCATTATTTATTTTTATCTTCTGCTAAAGAATTGTACATGTTATTTTAGTAAATTTTCGAAGAAAAGGAAGCTACTGTTCTCGGTCTAAAATGTTTAAAACTCGAATTTCCGAAACATTTTTATACCAAAATCCATTTCAGTCAGTATGTTATTTCAATTATAATGCATTTTTATTCGTGAGTCGTTTGAATTCCATATTAGACCTCGATTGGGTGACGTTTTCGGGAACATTCTGTATGTGTGGGAGTCATGTTTTTCTTTTTACATCATTCAGCCCTTGGATATCCGGTAGTTATTGGTACGGCCGACTAAAGAGCTTCTAATTGTCGTTATTCGATCGGCAACATACCCGATCGAGGCAGCTGGGTCCATTTTAATTATTGTTGTAACGCGAAGGGGAGCCCCGTTACCTTGGACGCGTTATCGAAGTTTTGTGCACCGACCCGGAGAATGCCCTTCAGTCAATAACCCGTTCTCCCCCATCGATTTTATCGTTCTTACAGAACAGTTTGTATGGATGGCTGTGGAAGGGAAAGAGGGGGGTATAGCCACCGCTGCCATCCTCTGAAGTCCCCCTACCCTCCTCCTCAAGCCTCTAGGGTACTTTACCAAACTTTCTTTCCCAAATCTCTACCTTACCCTTCTTCCCCTGACCAGAAAACCTCTTTTACAACGTAAATAAACCTTCTCAATGGCGTGTTGATAAAGCCATTGACTCCCGATAAGGGCTCCGCTCCCCAAGTATATCTGCGATACGGGTTGAAACCTGATCTGTTGTTGGGTTCCCCACCCGAAACTGCTTTAAAGTGTCTACCAAAGTTCACATGCGAACTGATGCTGATTTATACATCAATGCATAATTGAACAAGCTCCGATCGAACAGTAATAAAGGATTGGGCATTATTCGTACCTTCCAAACGTCGAAGTAATAAACGACTGTGCGAATTCGATTTCCAGTAAAATCCATCTGCATATCAACAATATGTCACCGTTACAATTTTTGGTTTATTATCTTAAAAAATTAACCATTGAAATCGAAAAAAAAATTGTTTAACCTCCCTCAAAATTTGATGAGTTACGTTTCAAGATACGTAAGCACTTTGCCCAGTTAGCGTTGTGCCAAACTTACGAAATTTGGTTTACGGGTTCAGACCAACCCCACAATGATCCTCGAAACTCTAGGTCAATGGAAAGGGGTTCAAAACGAATTTTGCAATTTTCAAAATTTCATATCTCGAAAAAAATGCAAATGGAACGGTATAGTTTTTAGTTCACATTTAAATATAGTTTATTTTTTTAGAATTTTTTAAGGCCTTCCGGAGCTTTTTACGACCAGCCGTTCGTTCACAATGAGGGTTCAAAGTTGGAGCAGATTAGAAGTCGTCAACATGAGGGCGAATCATGCGGCAACCTGTCAATGTGTTTTCACCTACATTTATTTCACTCATTGATTGCTTTTGGAGCAGTTAACGGGTCATAATATGAAATTTAATTTATTTCTATATTAATATTATTATTACTGTAATAGTACCTATATAATATATAGGTACTATATATTATAATATATTATATATATTATAATTATATTATATTATATGCCTACCTACTTTCTATTACGTTGCGATCAGCTTCACATGTACTTCTTTGATTTCGTCGCCAAAAGTAATTTCACGGCGTCTACTAGTGGTGGTGTTCAGACTATCGATAGACTCGATAGAATCGGACACTAACTATCGATTGTATCGATAGCCTATCGACGAAAGGTTTATCATGATTTATGATGATGTTTAACCTGAACGTAACGAGATTACTCTTCATTACTCGGCATATGTGCAGTTGAAGTAGGAATGGCGTCTCACCACATCTGAAGTTTGAAGAAACTTGCAAATGTTTGGAAAAATGTTCAGTTTTATGTTCAGTGCGAACAATACTATTTTCGCTAAAACCAACAGAATCGAGGTTATTAAGAATTCTGGTCAGGTCGTGATATTTTTAAGAAAACGTGACTTTTTACGCATACCCCAAACCACGCTAATAATGTTGGAAAGGTTTAGAATACGGTTCAATGGACTGTGGTGGCAAAGTCACCTTTTCTTAAAAAGATCACGACAATGACCCTCAGAATTCTTAATAACCTCGATTCTGTTGGGTTTAGCGAAGATACTGTTGAAATTAAACTTATTTGCAATTAAATTATCTACAGAATGAGACCAATTACAGGTTTCTAGCCCAAAGGGTACTCGAGTTACAAAAGAAAAACTGAACATTTTCTCAAAAATTTGCAGTTTCTTCAAACTTCAGATGCGGTGAGACGCCATTTCTACTTGTCAGATCGACCTAAAACTTCGTCAAAATCATTTCCTAGCCCAACTGCTTCATTTGGGGGATTGAGAGTTCAAATTTGCAGAGAAAAAGTTTCCCCCCTATTGCCATGTGCACGTGGCCTATGACCTATTACCCTAGTGCACACGCTGACAGGAACAGAATCGAGCTACTGAGCTTCATTTCTTCTGTAGGTTGTTTACAGTTACTGTTGGAAAACAGTTTTTATCGTTACCTGAACATTTTTTGTTTTTGAACATAAAAGCTTTAGTAGCGGGGCTGTCGATTTGGATTTGTAACAGCAGGTGATTTTCATTTGAGTGGTCTTTGTTGGAAGAACCGCGGAATGGATACTACTTATACGTGTGCAGTATCCACTGGTATGATAATGGGTCGCATTCATCACTCCCGTGTCTACATCACACTCGACACGATCTTTTGAGCCCGAGCCCAAGAAGACAGCGGGGAAGGGAATGCTCGCCCCGAAAGAAAACCTTCTTTTCGAGGCCCTAAATAAACAATCTTTATCGTTTCGTAGGTTTCCCCTCCTTCCTACTCGTTTCTTCTTTCCTTCCTATAGTTTACAACCTCCCGTTCGGGTCATTAATATGGTTGAGACTCCGATCCGTTGAATTAAAGGTGGACTGGAGGGCTCCGATCTGCCCGAAACCTTCTCTTTGAACTCTAATCAGTATCTCTTCTCTGTGGGCCCCCATTACGTCACCCCATCGCTTTCAGGTACGTCAGTAATTAGACCTTATATTCAACTGGGCGCAGCTTTTGCTTACTAGGCAAGATAGTAGGGTACTAGAATCTGACTAATTAAACCAATTAATTTTTCCTGAGAATGAACCTCGACATTGAAAAACATAATGTTGTCCTTCGGTCAACGCCATTACAGGTACTAGGAATAATTGACCAATATTGAAAAGTCCCTCTCGCGTACTGTACACTCAAAGGTTCAGGAGAACCCAATCCCAAAAACCATGTCTATATAATATAGAGTTCCAGGTTAACACGGTGGCTGTTAGCACGGTACCGTGGTGGGCGTTCCAGTAGTGTCAACTGATCCGAAGACGGCGTTCCAGTAGTGTCAACTGATCCGAAGACGGCGCTCCAGTGGTGTCGACTGATCCGAAGACGGCGTTCCAGTAGTGTCAACTGATCCGAAGACTTCGTTCCAGTAGTGTCAACTGATCCGAAGACGGCCGAAAGTTCACGAATTTTAACGAAGATCATGGGTATGTCGAACAATTGCGGATCGACAACCGCAAGAGCCGGCCTAGCTTCTCATACGGTACCGTGCTAACAGCCACCGTGGTAACCTGGAACTCCCTAATATTAACCGTGATGGATTTTTGTTTGGGTTCTCGCTTAATGCTATTTCGCGTTTTTTTTTTAATTTTTTTTTTTGAGGGTTTGTCGGTCACCGCTAAAAACGAATTATTGTATGTTGAAATTTCAAGAAATACTGCCAACTCGTATGACCGAAAAGTGGAGGAGGGAGGAGTGAAGCCGGCAGAGGCAGCCCAAGGCAAGCCACATTTTAACGGTCCCTCGCCCTGATTTACATATTACAATGCCCTTAAATACGTACCTACCTCACTCCATGCAAATCCTCGCAGTCTTTTTGTGGACCCTTTCGCCCCCTCCCATTACCATCATCTTCCTTTACACGGCTAGCTTAATTAGGTACTCCTTCAATTCACGTCCGAATCGGCTGGGGAAAAAGACTGTTTTTACTCGCATAAAAGAAGTAATAAACTACCCGAGAGGACGTTTCCCTCTGTGGGGTTATAAGGGAAACAAAATTACTTACCTGTAGGGACGTCCGATACCGATACAAGTATTTTGGGTATCGATTCTCATGATTTGAGTTTGAGTACCCATATCGATACGTGGGGTCCGTATCGAAAGAAATACTCAACTACCGAATTGAGCAATTTCCTTAAATGACCACAAAGAAACCAAAATACAATAAAATACAAAAATTTATATTTTAACAAAATCGGTGAGAATCTATTCCAGAAACGATTTTTCCTGGTGTCATTCATGTCTGAATCTTGAGGCCTGGACTGTAACGAGAGGGCGTTGCGTTTCCAATTTTTCTTGATTTTTGTTTACTATCTTCTATAATGAACCGTTGGAATCGACCAAAGAAAAACATTTATTAACCCCCTCCCCACCCCACCCCTCAAAATTTGTTATTTACGTTTCAAGATACGTAGATTCAGAAAATCGAATCAAACAACTCTGCTAATTCTTGAAATAACGGTTTATTATCTTCTTTGTTCAGATCATCCTTCTGTCTAATTCGCGAAATGGTAGAACATCCAAATTTAAATTGTTTAAACAAATAGGTACTGTTCAAACAATTCTACGGACAAGAACCCTACTGAATATTGTATTGTCAACCATCCTTAACTCCTGTTTAAAATTTCATCCAAATTTCATTTGTTTAAACAAGGAACCAAGTGAATATTACATTGTCACCCATCCTCGACCCATGCTTAAAATTTCAAGACTCTAGGTCATCATCCAAATTTAATTTGTTTAAACAAAATTTGTTTGGGTTGTTTACCTCTTTAATAGGTATTGTTTGAACAATTTTACAAACCGAGTGAATAACATTGCATTGTCACCCATCCTCGACAATTAGTGATCAAGAGAAAAGGGTGATCTGAACAAAGAAGATAACAAACAGTTGTGTCAAGAATTTGCTGAGTTTTTTCTAATGAGTAGTTTTTGCGAGTACTCATGTAATCGATACTTTTCATTCGATGTGTGTGTGATTTAGTTTGACCGTCAGTAAGAATGATGTTGAGGGATGTTGAGGGTCGGTCGATGGTCGGTCGTTAGTACCAAAGTTTTGTCTTATATTTTCTAATTTCAATGACCTTCCAATAGATAAGTTGATATGTGACATAGAATAATATTCTATAATAATCTAGTACCGATACCACTACTCATTCAAGTACTTCGATAGGCACATTCGATACTA
Source organism: Stenodema calcarata (assembly GCA_963920205.1). Taxonomy (NCBI): domain Eukaryota; kingdom Metazoa; phylum Arthropoda; class Insecta; order Hemiptera; family Miridae; genus Stenodema; species Stenodema calcarata. The sequence continues at coordinate 12,381,064 of OY986055.1, read as the reverse complement.
CTCGAATATCGAATGAAAATGATGTTGAGGGATGTCGAGGGTCGGTCAAATTTTTAACATTTACGCATTGACTGCGTAAGGTATTTTGTCGTTCTTGTGTAGTGCAATTCAGAATGAAATATTATTTATATTATTTCATTTTATATGAAATATTATTTCATTCTGAATTGCACTCCACAAGAACGACAAAATACCTTACGCAGTCAATGCATAAATGTTAAAAATTTGACCGACCGTCGACATCCCTCAACATCATTTTCATTCGATATTCGAGTAGTATCGAATATGCCTATCCAAGTACTTAAATGAGTACTGGTATCGATACTTTGGGAGTATCGACCGTCCCTATGTAATTTACCTGTAACTTCCTTATTTGCTCTGTTACTCTGCGATGTTTGTCATGTTTGTCAGGATGTACGTTTCGACTCTTCGATATGAAAATCAACGGGTCGGCAGTAACTGAACCCTGTGAATCAATATTTCTTAGTCCCCACTATCTTCTACGCCATCAGCCAGAAGCTATTTAGATATCTGAGACCTTCATGTAAGATACCTTAGTTATATGCAGGCAAAGGTGAAACAAGACGCCGAAAAAAAATAAATAAAAAAAATAAATGAAATTAAAATTACTTGCACAAGGCGCAAGCTCGGAACGGCGAAGGGTCAGCCGGTCAGTTTAACTTGGCTGCAAAAAGTTGATACCTTCGAACCCCGTCCAGAGAAGAAAAGATTTACTTCGAGAGAAGAAAAAGAAGTTTTATAGCTTCTAAGAAAAAATAAGAAGTTTAAATGCTCCGGTCGAGTCAGCTCGTACATATTTACAGCTCCGAATGAGATGATCTCCGGTGAAATAATTAGTTGTGGGCGAAAATTGAGTGCGGGTATAATGGTACGGAGAAAACCAATCAGACTGAACGGTGCAATGCCCCAACTAAACCTTTTGAGTGGCATTTGAAATGTAGGTGCACCGTATGGCTCCAAGTCCCCGTTTAGTGGGTGCACCTGTCAGTGTTGTTGCAATAACGCTAATTCTCACAAGATTCAAAACCACAAGGCTAGGTGGTGGAATTTTGAAATTCTTGTGATGGAATTTCGTTGAATTGGGTCTTTTCCTTCTATTTTCAATATTTGTGAAACTGAGTCAGCTTTTTTAAATTCTCTGATCTGCTCTTTTTTGTTTCTCGAAATTTTTTGCTGAACATACACATAATAACTTATATTATAACTTCCACGAATCCCCCTCTATTTAAAAAAATTTAAAACAAATAGCTGCGAGGAAGTTATGATTCCTGGGATTGAATTTCGTTGAATTCGGCCTCCCAATGGGATGCCTATTTCGCTTACTTTGGCATTCATATTATTATTTAATACTAATAATTGAATAGTAAATTTTACCATGTTTAACTGCACCATTTGGGGGATTGAGAGTGATCAAATTCGAACTTTGATTTTTTATTGCCACTTTAGTGTGCACAAGGCCCAAATTTACCAGAGAAGCTCAAAACCTTATTTTCTTACATACTTTTGCAGCGGGGCTGTCGAAATATTGTTGGGAAATTACGTAATATTGTATGTCATTTCATATTTATATAATACCTAAAGTATGATATATTATATTAAAATATCAGCACATTATGGTGAGAAAGGCTGTTCTACATTCGTCTGTAGTACGAGCGACGTCCAGAAAGTAAGGTTACAACATCTTTTAAAAAGTGAAAAATGAATATATTTAAATGAAATTTACAAGATGCGCGTCTAAACATGTCATTATTTCTCTACATAATCGCCATTGAGGTCAATACATTTTTGAAGCCTAGGGACCAGTTTTTGAATACCTTCAGCTCCACCTCCCGAAGCCATTTTTCGACAGCATCCTGGACCTCCTCGACATTTGAAAATCGTTGTCTCCCATAAACTCATTCAATTTATTGAAAAGATGATAATCTGATGGTGCCAGGTCAGTAGAGTGATTCAGTCACAATATCCCCCCCCCCCTAATGAAACAATCAGGTCCTGAGTGAGACTTGCGGTATGAGGTGTAGCGTTGTCATGAAGGAGTGACACACCACAAGTCAGATTTCCGCTCCTTTTGACGCTTCTTTGGCGTTTCACAGTATGCAGCTGCATTTATGGTGGTTCCTCTTGGCATAAAATCGACCAATAATATCCCTTTCCGATCCCAAAAGACAGATGCCATAATCTTCCTCTCTGAAAATTGAACTTTGAAGTTTTTGGTTGATGGTGAATGGGCAGAGAGCGCCTTTTTGACTCAGGAGTATAGCGACCCACCTAGATTTCGTCAGTTGTCACAATTGAGTCAAGAAATGTTTCACACTCGCTTTCATACCGTTCAAGAAATTCGCGTTCAGCCAAAGCCGTGCGGTAGGTGGAGCGATTTGAGGACGAACTGTTTGACGCGTTTGGCTGCTGTGACGACATTTCGTGACGGACTGAGATGTTTGATGATTTGTTTTGACCGTTAGAACCCTCTCTACCTACCAGTGGTGACAACTTTGAAAACCAAAATTCCCTACGTCCTACACAGCCCTTGTAACCTTCCTTCCTGGACGTCCCTCGTATAATTTGAAAACCAATTGTTCATGGAAACCACTCATTTTACCGAGTCGGTATCTGGTTGTTTCCGAGTTGCGGAGTTGGCGGATTCTTGTAAAATCTCGTGGAAATGAGACGAAATGAAAATGAACCCGGTGTTAACAATGGTTGGCCAGGTGTAGGAGCGCGGATGAAAGATGGCGCCATGGGATCCGCCGGCTAACGACTCCCACTGAGACCGGCCGGAGGTTGTTCCCAAAGGAAGTTGAATTTCTGCGGAATTAGGCTTCTCGCCGTTCGCATATTCGCTCCTTATTGAGCCTGTAATAGGCTCGAAAAGGGCTTGAAGTCATTCAACTAGTTCTTGATGTGTCATGGGAAGGCACATATTTTTGAAAATTAGGATACCATAAAACCACGCGTTGTTTCCATCATGTGTTCGCCAGCATGGAATACATATTAACTGACTGGAAGGCTTCTAAACGTTGTGGTATAGAGTGCATATAAGGTAGCATATAGAATAAACTGCACGTGTCAGCCCATCGAATCAGGAAGCAGTCACAAGTACCTCGGAATTATGTTTGGTAGCAATCTACGATGGGATGTTCATAGCATGACACTTTCAAACAAGTTGAAGAAATTCGTAGGTATCTTTTATAGGGTGGGAAGCGTACTACCAGCGGTGAAATTGAAATTAATTTATGATGCTATGTTTCAATCAGTGCTCCAGTATGGTATCCATACATGGGGCGTTGCCTCGAATAATCCTACAAATGGGCTGCATCAAACAACTAAAACCTTCACTGTGAGGCAACTATTCTGCAAGAACCTCCTCCAATATCTGCATAAACACCCTGAAATAATTCATTCTGTACCCGTACCGTATGTGAGTACCCTACCAGGTTTCAAATGGAGGGAAACGTAGTAAACCCGCGACCCCGGTTGCAACTCCCAACACGTAGTTCCAATTATGTAATGGATGATATTCATAAGAGTCTGGATCATGACTTGATAATGCATTATAGGGGTCTTCATGTTCGGCCGAATTCGACGTCGAATCTTCGAAACTTGGGTTTCGAAGGGAACCAATGCGCATGCGCTTCGTCCAATTCGACGATTCGATTCACGACGTCTTGTCGAATAATCGAAATGCATCAGCGATCGTTGCTGCAGCTTTCCGAAGCTCGTGTTATCGTATAAGAACTCGAAATTCTCTGCGGTTTATTTCAACATTCAAATTCATTCATTCTTTCTGGCATTCACTCGTTCGTTCATTCATTCATTACCTAATTACATCAAGTTTGAAATGTCAATTCAAATCCTCGAAATGACAATTCAAATTCGAAACACGTTTCAAGAATTTCTTGTTCCCAGTCCGAATTCTCCGCTAACACGATAATACGCTAATCCAGTCGATGCATTTCGCCTTCTGGCTTTTTTTCGTCATGACTGGAACAGATATATTTATTTTCATAAACAACCGCGAATTGATAACGGTGGACACCTATAAGGATAAGAACTGATTTGGTTTCTCAAGGAGCGCTAGCGCATTTCGATTTTCGACGATTCGACGGAAAAACGGTTGGGAGCGTCATGAACCCCACGTTTTCGATTTAAGACGATTCGACGGTGGAATCGAACCATGAATACCCCTATTTTAATTCCTAAGTAACCTATAACATAGGGTTCAGATATAAGATATCAGAAGTGTATGTTTACGTTTATATTGTTTTAAAAGTCCACAAATTCTTTCTTAATTTCTTTATATAGAGCTCATAAGTTGGTCAGTAACAAGTCTTGTGTCCTAGTTTACGTATGAGTTGTTAGGGAGTGGATATTTTATTTTATTTTCGACTGCTAGCCGGGATTGAAAGGGAAAAACAGTGTGAAGACTGGGCGAATCAGCTGGTCGTTTGCTTCATTATAAAATGTAGGTCAGATATAATTTTCTTTCATTCATCCCGGTATGGGTGTCAGGAAGCTGAGAAGGCTTCTCCACGTTGAAAAAATATTGTTTTTTTTAACCGTACAAGGGGGTGTAACCTGAACTGAATTTAAAAAAGAAATGCACGCACGGCTAGCACGCGACTCCCGACCGTCTTTCATGTGGCCGGTCGCCCCGGTAACGCCACAACGCCGCCGTGAGGCTTTCAGTTAAGGAGTAAAATTGGGCCTTTCGATAGTACGTGGATAAGGTTCAAGATTGGCGAGACGCAATTATGATATTTACCTTGTTAGCCATGAGATGTGAATTGATTAGGTGTATTTTGCAATCTTCAGGAGCATGATACCTACTTATTTGTGTGTTTAGCATAAGGAGTAGGATTTAGGGCAAGCGACATTGTAAATTAGACGAATACGACAGTCGCTCAAAATATTTTTACAGGTAGAGTAAGTATTAATTGTATAATTTCTAACGTTCATGAAGTCCCTATAATTCTCCGGCAATTATGATATGATTTACTTGGGTGGAATTTAATTGGCTCATAACTATAAAAAGTGGTCTTAAGGAAAAATCAATATCCGCAGAATTCCGAAGTTTTTCAGTTCCACAATTTGGTGGCAGGCAAATAATATATTTGTGCACAAATGTGTGGATCATAATATGACAACGTACGTCCTTGGAAGTCAAATGAGGAATGAAGAAAATTCAGTGGATTTTCTTCAGACTAATTTTAACTGGGCAACGCTGGTTCAGACAACACTTGGTTTTGTGACGTCGAGTTTCTTGTTCCTTTCGATAGTTGTACATAAATACTATAAATAACTTGTCACAATTAGTAGAACATATTATAACTTATACTCGTAATTAGTTGTTTGTTGCATTTTATATTGAATACAGCCATGTAGATAGAATAGACAAATTAACAATATTAGGTATATTTTGCAATCTTCAGGGGCATGATGTTGTTTGTGTGTTTGGCATAAGGAGTGGGATTTTGGGCCGCGACATTGTAAATTAGATAAATAAGACTTGCTCAATATAGTTTTACAGGTACAATAAGTATTAATAATTACAATTATTGTGCAATTTCTGACGTTCATTACTAAATGAAGTCCCTATAATTCTTTGGCAATTATGATATGTTTACTTGGGTGGTATTTCATTGGCTCATAACTATATGAAGTAGTCTTAAGGAGAAATCGACATCCGCAGAATTCCGAGGTTTTCCAGTTTCAGAGTTTGGTGGCAGGCAAATAATATATGAAATTCAGATTCCCGTTAGTGTACAAATGTGTGGCTCATAATATGACAAAGTACGTCCTCATTGATTAGGTGTACTTTGCAATCTTCAAGAGCATGATACTTATTTGTGTGTTCAGCATAAGAATTGATTAATAATAAGAAATGAAAAAAATTCAGTTGCGTGTCTTCAGACTAATTTTCACTGGGCAAAATCTGATTCAGACATCTCATGGTTTTCGGACATCGAGTTTCTTATTCGTTTCTTCATTAAATATACAAGAAACAAGAACAAGAAACTCGATGTCACAAAATATTTGCAAATTTTGCATGTAAGTAAATACAAATGAACTATAAGTAATTTTGTATAATTATTTAAACATATTATTAGTTATAATATGTTATAATTATTTTCTTAATTTTTTTTTTTCATTTTATTTTAAATTGAATACAGCCATGTAGATTCGACATAATATTATCATGTTGATAAAATTCAATTCTATCTACATGGCTGTATTCAATTTAAAAAAAAATGAAAAAAAAATGTAACATAAAATTTATAAACATTTATAAAATTTCGACATATTATGTCAAAAATTCTATAGATGTACAAAAATATAAATCGACACTTTCGTCCAAAGTTTGTTATAAACTTAAAAAACTCTTCATATAAGAAAATTTTGCTCAGTATACAACCATAATCGAATGGTGACCATATTAAGTTGGGTGCCAGTTAATCAGAAAATGGAAAACATTTCTCTTTGTCCAGCAAAGAATTGACACTCCATGATCAAATGGATCACTATTCGGTTCGCCACAAACTGAGCACTCCGATTCTGTACAAACATGCTGGGCATACAGATACTCCTCTTCGCAAGCGTGATATAGGGAGGTATATAAGAAGTTAAGAGAACGGTTTGGCTCAGCTTTCGACATCCTGTAGCGGGATAGAAAATGGCGAATCATCAAATGAGCGTAAATACCGAACGAAAGGATCGCGCTAAAGATTAGATATCACTGACTACAAAGAGTCATGAGGGGAAATAGTGGAGAAGTGGTCGAGCCGCGAAGGTGGGGGACCAATTACCTCAGCTAAAGCCGAGCGGATTAGCTTGGCCGATAACGCATCTTCGGGACTCCGTTATAGATTAATTGACAATTTGCCGAACGGTGAAGGGAGGGGGGAAGGCCCGGGGATAAATCATTAGCTATTATTCCGCTCTCTGAAGTCACGACGTTCATTAAATTTGAAAACATTAAAAGGAAGGTTTTGAAACCCAACTGGTCAAGGCTATCAGATTTTAGATAAAACGCGGGACCCAAAAAAAAGTTCCAGATTGAAAGCACGGGAGTTTCAGAGATATAAAGGGTACGGGGAGGTAATGTTTCCCCACAATGGTTGGTTGGGCGGATAGTTTTTTTCGGTGGGTACAATGAAGGAACGAAACAAAACCAGATGGACGGAGTTTGGTCGAGAAGGTTCCAATCATTGGACACAATGGTAAATGCGGACTGAGTACCGACCAGTAAGCGGCCATCTGATAAAATGTCGACTGCCGCGAGTCGAAATCCTCAAGTCGATCTCGTGAGTTAGCATCAGGTCATTGCATACTTGAAACGAACATTTCAGACTTTGAAATCTACATATAAACTCGCTCCAAATGTTTCCATAACGATTCATCATTTTCTGTACAGATCTGTGTACCTACCACAATAATCCAGAGAAATTTTGCGTTCGGTGGGAATCGAACCTACAGACTCAGAGCTCGTGGGTTCAACTTCCACCTGAGTCCAATTTCTCTGCACCTCTATTATTCCTGTTCTTCACATTTCGACATTTTAACAGCAATTTATTGAGGCGTATTTAGCTCGCTGTGAGATTTAAAAAGAACTTCAACGCTAAACGCCGTTGAGGCCTCTGCGATGAAATCCACTCACGAACTCCTTCATCATCATTGAAATACTGTATAAATATCCATGCAACCCTTTTTAAACACTTAATTCCAATCAATGAAAAAATCTCGTTTAGTTAGTTACTTTTAACAGGGCTCAAGGGAATCAAGGCCTTCTCTAGACTGTTGTGGGAAGTCACTTATAGCAGCGTGTATTTTGGCTAAGGTGTAGAAGTACCTCGAATTATGGAAGCTGGATACAGATTTGAGAAGATACGCAAAAGATTAAGTATTAAAAATTTCGTGGGGTGATTGGTAAAAGTGACCAAGTGAATTTTTTTGAGAAAATGATGTTTTGATTGAATATGGTGCAGAATTTGTGTCTATAACCTGGAAACGGATTTATAGTGACATTTTACTTCAATTTGGAGAAAAAAGGCAAAATAATTTTTTCCAGCCTGATATGACATTTCACTGGTTGGACCGAATTCCGCTGGTAAAAGTGAAAATGAAGGGAATGCGCTCATTTCGTTCCCATGTGAAATTGATCAAGTGGCAAATGGTCAGTTTTTCGTCAATTCACTATTACGGGGGAAACAGAAGTTGTAAAACTGACCATGCGCCAGATGGACAAATTTTGCGGAATGGTGTTCATACTCTCAAACGAAATTTGGGCTGGTAATAATGACCAAGTCCGTTGTATGCAGAAAAACCACTATAATTTTAATATTAACGGGATTTTCGGGGGTTTTTAATTTTAGTAAGGGACTAAAATTTAGTACCTTACTAAAATTTAGTGCCTTACTAAAATTTAGTGCCTTACCAAAATTTAGGCCTTACTAAAACTAAAATTAAAAACTAAAATGAAGCATTTAATGCTTCATTCAATCATATAAAAGGAATACGAAGGAAGATCTGATTTTGAATGTCCATTTCTCGGTTCAGAAAGACGGAGAACATTGGAAGGTTGTCCTTTAAAATTTTTTAAATGTTACTTGGTGACTTTTACTAATTAACCCACGATTTAATTTATACTGTGTCTTTCCTAATTGGTCCCATTACTTACTTCCCAACTAGTCATGCTAAAACCATTAATTTTATAAAACATTAATTGTCCGCTCATCTTTGACATCTTCTTAATATAGAGGTCAAGAATCTGCTGTGTATAATTCAATTTAATTTTATCTACACTGGGCCGGATGTGTTCGGAAAATTGTGTCATATGGGACTTCTGGGGTAGTGTAGTAAGCAGTACTGATTTAGTCGGCGTACGATGATCACATCAGTGTCACGACCTGATCATGGGAAAGTTGATTAATTGATTTAATTCAACATTACTCTACCTTAGGTTGACGTTAATTAACGAAATAGGTATGTCACAATAATTGGCTGCCGTAAACTGTTATGTGAGGAAGCTGCGCTGTCCACTCATTTAGGAGTCGTTTCTATTCCGAAAGCAATTTGCACACTGATAACAGGCACTACAACAGATTACCATTCGAAACTCCTATGAAATCACTTCTTTAGCCTTCACGGAAAAACCGTAAAAACGAAAATATAAAGATAAAAACAAAATACAGATAACACCGAAACGGGCTGGTCAAACTAATTACCGCATTAGCAATAAATCTCTTTAGCGCCCGGGCCTCACGTCGTTAAACAAAGCTTCAAACCTTGTAAGATCCCCTTTTATGCGACGATTCTACTATGTAGCTATAAAAATTAACGCCGGAAGCCACGCCGGAAAATTAATTTAAAAAGTGAACAATTTCACTATAATCGTCCGAGGGCAACGAAATTACGAGTATGAGAGCGGTGTGTGATAGAAACGCATCACATTAATTTGAAGAAAAAAAATTAATTCCAATCGTAATCACTTCATAAATTAATGCTATGATGCTAATGGAAATTAATCTTCCTCTCAGAACATGACTTCCCTTACCGAAGGGCTTCCCTTCTCAGATAATGCAATATTAATTAATTCAGTTTTGTCATCTTTTTCCACGTAATTTTCATAACTACTTTTCAAAATTCTTTTCTTATTTTTATTTTTATTTGATTGTCGGTAATAATTTGCATCAAATTATTGTATGTAAGGGGGTAGAAGTCGATACTTTGTGACTAATTGTGGAATCTCATTTACATTATTCTTGACCTGTCCTGCGTGGAAGCCCTTCTCAATTGCTTTTTAATGAGTAAAAAATGGCTGGAGGCGGCGTTGCGCAATTAGTGGGACGGCCTTTTCCTCCATAATGACTGTCGATTTTAATTGTAAAACCCGAATGATTATTATAGTGATCGGATTTTGAGCCGGTGCACTGATTTGTGCCGCTGGTCGGTTTTACCGCTTGCTCCGCTCGACCTGAATTATAATTATAATATATTATAATTACGAATACATTTTAAAGGATAAAGTGGATTCGTTGAATAAAAACAGATCATTTGGCGCGGCTCCCGGATCCGTCGAAGAGTTGTTGAGTGCAATTTGACTTCGTGAAAATTGTTCTGAGTTGATGAAAAGTGGCCTTGTCCATTATTCACCCACAACAATATTTACATTATTAATTTACGTTAATTATATCTCCAACCGAACCCAAGTCACCGACCAGAATCACCTGGGGCCAGTCTTTATTTTCAGAATCTCCAGAGGATCTTGCTTATATTAACTCACTTATTCTTTTTATTTCTGTTTCAGGTAAGTTGATGTTGCTCATTCCACTGTTTGCGCCAGTAATAAACTATGTAAGTACAGTAAGACGTTGAAATTGATTTTGAAGACATTTGTAGGATTTCGATGGCGTCACATGATAACCTCGTATCTTGATTTTTGACGATTTTTAGTTTTTTGCATGTATGGGAAGAAAACCTCGTATCTCATCGGCCTGTGGTTCAAATTTGAGCGGAAAATGAATTTTCTGCCCTCTAGAGGACTATATGAGATTGTAACTCCTAATGCCACTTTATGCCATTGCTATCAGTTTTTTGCCTCTCCTGTAAAATTGGTTTTTTTGAGATACGAGGTTATCATGTGACGCCATCGATTTGTAGAATTTGTGGATTTGAATATGCGAGAATCAGGTAGTTATTCTACTAGTAACTATCTAACTGTCATTATAAAAATGTACATAGTTACGTTATAGTTAGGTCGGGCAAGAATTGTGTTGAAAAATGTGCAAACCCGTTGATGGAGTGACACTGCGTTCGGGCCAGCACACAGTGGGGAAAACAGCTGATCTAGAAGTGCAAAAATCATCATGTCCACCAAAACGCATCAAAATGTCTGGAAATGTCTATACCTATGGAAATGAGTGAAAACACAATTGTCACTCCGACCAATACGTTGGATATTTCATCTAGTTTTGAACAAGAATTAGGTATTTTTTAGGTTGAAATGTCATGCACTAGGCCGAATAAGGCGAAAATATCTAATAGGCATTAGAGAATAGGTTGTGTTCGTTTGGGACGAGTGAAAAAAACAAATTTTATTCGACTCTATTAATACAAATTCTGGTTAAATCATGCAAAAATTAATAAGGATTGAACATAATATATTACTAAAATATTATTTTAGTAATTAAATTAATAATGACTAGAATGACTAAGATTCATAGGTATCACATGTTTTTGAGTGATGATTTTGAAAAATGTGTTTTTTTTTAAAGGTTAGGCGATATTTCATTTTAAAAATTAGACGTAAGTGCTTTAATTTCACATTCGAATACAGATTTTTTTCTTCAAATAATTAACGGTGTTGTAAATTTCCCAAAAATTACAAACCACATAGGTAATATTTGCTTTGTAATTTTTGGAAAATTTACTCCAATTTATCTTTATACTATAAGATTTATCTTTATACTACATTATATTCCATTAGATTATAATAATTAATTGTGTATCTGTTACCTTCAATTGAAGCTGCCATTTATGATTATTATTGAATTTTTTTTATACGAGTACCGAACGGAGATATCAATATGAATTTTGTTCTATTAATACTTACCTGTAAATAAAGGTTATTTCAAAGGTATAGGGATTTGTTTTCATTTCACTTGACACTTGTTTTTACATCTCTAATCCTATTGGGCTCCTAATCGTACTTTCTAAATACGGATTACGGCAGCCATCCGCGGCACCTCGCCGTTAGCGTTGTGCTAAAATTACGAAATTTGGTTTACGGGTTCGGACCAACCCCACACTGATCCTTGAATCTTTTTTAACCCTAGGTCAACGGTTCAAAATGAATTTTGAGACACTTCATTTCGAGACACATTTTAAGACAATTCATAATATGAATTATTCAAGCGAAAAAAATGAGTTTCACCACTCTGACGTAGTCGTAATCCGAGGATTACCGAGGACACTCCCAGATCCTGGTCTTCCCTCCTTCCAGAGTCTTATCCGTTTTCATCCTCGTGTTGAACGTTAAAATTTTGGGTAGGTTGGCCGTCTTTGTTTTATCTAGAGACAAAACGAGACAAAACAATAATCGTTCAATACACCCACGGTAACACGAGGATGAGTACGGATAAGAATCTGGGAGTTAGCGTCCTCGGTAATCCTAGGGTTACGACTAACTCAGAGTGGTGAAACTTTTATTTTTGCTGACTCAGAGTTAACGGTAACTCGAACCCTTAACACGAGGTGGTGAAATCCACCATAAGTACCTATTTTATTATATTGTAAACTAGACATTTCATAGTATTGGCGGTTGTGTGAAGGAAGGTATACCGTTGTTAGGCGATTTCGAGATCTTGAGCTCCCTGACATCCCCCTCCCTCTCACCCAGCATACAAACCCTCCCCATCCCAGATGTACCCTCACATCGCACAGTCTTCCAGATCCTGGTAGTCACATATTTCATTATCCCCCGCCGCCCTCTTCGTTCCTACGACGGCCTGCGTTCGTTCTCACGACGGTTTCCAATGGTGTGAGGGGTGATGGCGGCGGGGGCGGTATAATTCTAACTCCACCGTCTCCGTACAACAACAATACTCCCTCCACCGCTCCACCGACGGCTTTCCTTAAACCTTAAAGTAACGGCAACGTCTTAGATCCATTAACAGCAACAACAACGCCCTATCCCTGTCTCCCAGCTACAAACCGTCTTTCCTGGTTTCTCCCTTTCCACACCTTCTTTTTTTTTGTAAACATAATTTTTGTTTTTTCTCGTCAGCAGGGAAACAAAGAATGTCCCTCCTTCCACCCTCCTCCATATTTCCATCCCAGATACCAGTTGAAATAGCTTTCTCTGGCAAACAAATAAATTTTTTCTCTCGCCAGTTCGCTTTGGTCATAACTTAAAACCTCGAGTCTCCTCCCATTTACACCCTCGTCTTCTTCATCATTCTGCTCTAATTTCTTCGAGAAACCCAGTTTTTATCGAATTTTTGAAGAAAAGGAAGTGGTCTCTGTCCAAAATTTTTAAAACTCGAATTTCCGAGAAATAAATTATACCAAAATTCCCTTAGTCCAATAGGGAATTGGAATAGTCCAAAAAAGACACCAAAAAATATATATGGCTCATTGGCTGCAATAGTGTCATATCTCCAAATTTGATGCTTCGGGGTGATCAAACTTTGAACTATTCTACCAATACTTCTTTGATTACTCTAATTTTTGAGATTTAATAAGTGACTTCGTGAAATTCGTAGCGGAGTATTTCAAAGTGGAAATGGTTTTCAAAGTTCGATTACCCCGAAGCATCAAATTCGGAGAGCTCTCAGGAGTTGAATGAATTGATATTTTACTGACAATTAGGTCCACATATTACAGTCGCCAATCCACAAATTACAATATTATTGCTACAGGGCTGCATCCTTCCAGTAACTATTAATAAGTATTTTAATATATTGTTCAAAGAGTGATTAGGAGTGTACCTACCTAACGTCGATTTATTGTGCAGCTGTAGGCTTTTGCCCGTAATGCTGCACAAGAGTCGCGTCAGCCGGCCACTTCCAAAGAAAAGAACTCAAAAACAAAAATGCACCCCATCAACCCAAAATAACCCAAAAACAAAAACTGCAAGTAATATCACAATAATATGCGGAATACATTTGAAATAAAAATTAGCCATATGAAAGTGGAACTGACAATGTCTGTAAGCCCCTTAGGTGTATGCAAATAGTTGAATTTACATAAGCTTCAAGACTCACAGTTGTTACTCCTAAGTATAAATGCTCGACACATTTTACGTGAAACCAGTTATCTCTTCGAAAATTCGCTCCTATGGCAGGGATGTGGATTTTGGTTAATTATTTTCCATACAAACCATTGAAGGAAACATCTTGGAGAAGTAAATGCATTTAATTGCGCTTGTGATGACGTTACAGTTGTGCAATGTTAATCACGTCTTGGGTTCTAAAATTGTGTCATTTTCCCCGGGAAAAGAACCATTTTCACCGAATATGACGATGTCAGAATCGAATTAGTGTCGATAGGTTTCCGTGCGATAACTGGTCCTATAGTCCATACTGTATTCCACGGCCATTTAATAAACGATTTCCGTCACAGTTTGTCAACATTCCACCGCGTCGCGAGTCGATCTAGATGGCACTTAAACTGGCGCGGAACGATGTTCTTATCAACACAAGAATCGCTTGTATATCCCCCCCCCCCCTCCGGTCCACCTATTTCGTAACCTGGTAGTTCATTTCAAACCATTTTTTTTTTTTCAACTCGGTTACTTCGCGAGGGTTTTTATCCATGTTGTCACCACTGAAAGCTCCTGTCAACTTGAGCTTTTCGAAGTAAGGTTAATGGATTCAGGCCGTGATTGATCGCTATCTTGACGCTGAGAAGGAAAACAAAGGACCTATTTGGCATTGGATTGTCATCCTCCCTCTGGTATCTAGTAGTCTACTAACGTGTTTTCTCTCTTGTGACTTGTATCGTTATGGCCAAATCCCGACGATACATTTTGGTTTATTATCTACGGTAATGAACTTGGTTACCGGGTTAAGACAAGTCTCACGATGATCTTTGAATCTTTTCAAAAGCCTAGGTCAATGGGAAGGGGTTCAAAATAAATATTGATAAAAACACAACTTTCGCGAAACATTTCAGTTCAAGTTTGAACAAATCCATGTCACTTTGCTCATTTAGCGTTGTGTAAAAATTACGAAATTTGGTTTACAAGTTCGGACCACACCCACGATGATCTTTGCAAATTTTCATAACCCTAGGTCAAGGAGAAGGGGGCCAAAACGAATTTTGAACTTTTAGTTCAAGTTTGAACAACGTTTTTTTTTCAACTTCCCGATGAGCTAGAGATTTGAATGGTTTAAATATAGGTCTTGGATGGCAACGCAATATTCACTCGGTTTCTTGTCTGTAAAATTGTTTAAACAATACCTATTTGTTTAAACAAATTAAATTTGAATGATGAGCTGGAGTCTTTAAATATGGGCCAAAGATAGATGACCAGGCAATATTCACTCGGTTTCTTGTCTGTAAAATTGTTTAAACAATACCTTTTTGTCTAAACCTAGACTCTACATCATCATCTAAATTCAATTTGTTTAAACAAACAGGTATTGTTTAAACAATTTCACAGCCAAGAAACCGAGTGAATATTGCCTGGTCATCTATCTTTGGCCCATATTTAAAGACTCCAGCTCATCATTCATAGAGTCTTGAAATTTCAAACATCGGTTGCAGATGATGACAATTTCTTGGCTGTAAAATTGTTTAAACAATACCTTTTTGTCTAAACAAATTAAATTTGTATGATAAGCTAGAGTTTT
The DNA here is from genome assembly GCA_963920205.1 of Stenodema calcarata. NCBI lineage: Eukaryota > Metazoa > Arthropoda > Insecta > Hemiptera > Miridae > Stenodema > Stenodema calcarata. The sequence goes on along the minus strand of OY986055.1, from coordinate 12,365,693 downwards.
GAAATTTTAAACATGGGTTGAGGATTAGGTACTTACATCTTCAATTTACATCTGTGGTAAATTTTAAACCTATTTGTTTAGAAATGGTTTCATCAACACCACTTGTTTTTACAGATACAAAAAACAATAATTAAGTATTATCGTTTAGGTTTAAAGAAACCAATACGTTTGAAATTTACCACAGATTTAAATGGGTTTAAAAGTTTACCTCAGATGTTAAATTCTTATCATACCACCTAGTGGCATGTTATTGGTGGTAATAGTAATGCGAATGAATTCGTGAATAGGTAAAATTATGGGTCGGTACTACATGTTCTGCTGAAGGGCTTAGAAAGGGGTGTAACGGTTTTACAGGAGGAATCACTGAAGGTTTGTTTACCCTCGTCTCAAGGGTGGAAAACGGCGAGAGAAGTAGAGAATAAGGGACGGCAGTGAGTGTCATCACTATAAAACTGTTATAGCGGTAGACTGTCTGTAAACGCGCGGAACCTCCAGGGTTTTTACTACCCAACAAAAAAGGAGCGGAGGGGGAACTTCTATGAGCTATGCTGCTATAACAGTGCTACTACCGAAGCAACAGGTGTCTCACTACAAGGCTGGGAAAGGGTTTCCCTTACGACCCGTCGGCTGACCAATTTACCCTAAATTTACAGTAGATACTTCCCCCTCCCACCCCTGCACTGTCCCTTAGACCGATCTCTACGAGGCTCTCTAGCGGAATAGGTATCAAAGTGGACTTGGACAAAGAGCAACGGTCCAGAAAATCTCCCTTCGAGTTGAAGATCTCATGTTTACACTTAGCTTATCGCAAGGCCCTTGCCAACTCCAGACCCACTTGCGGTCGCTCCTCATACATCGGACCTCTTTTTTTACTCTCTTGAATTTTTTCTCTTTTCCGCTTCTCACCCGCAATCCACTCTCGTGATGTGTTCGAGTAAGTGGTGTGAGCCAAATATGTGTGTTCATCTCTCAAGTAGCAGCATTGAAATTCCACCAAACCGATTTATACCATCAGTTGAAAGTATCACCGAATTTCCTGGCCGAGATTGGGAGGTTATGGATGGGATGATTAGGAAAGAGGTGGTGGGTTTTGCGAATCGAGCCCCAAACCACGAAAGTTGCAGTAAACATTTCTAGACCCAAAGGGGCCCTCACAACACGTTCAAACGACAAAACAAATACGTTCAATATTTTGAACAAAAATATCGCGCAAAACATTAAATGGTCAGGAGCCCGTGGAAATAACAGTCATTAGTGGGTTTTCAAGGTAAACCCATATACATGGTTCTCACTACTGTAAATGTAAGTACAAAATTTCACACGGCAACACTAAGGAGTTAATCACACAAAACATCTATGACAAAAGAAACACTGCCAGTAGGCAAAGTAACATGGATATGATATTAGCGTGCATACAATATATCTTATTTGTGTTACTTTATTAATTAATTGGTAATTTTCCCCCCATACCCCTTAGAGTTACTCGATTCTGCCCATCTAGGAACCCAGCCTTTCGATTACCAGGATGGTTTTTTGTGAGAACTCGAACTCTCGATAAAACTAATATAAACAACTTCTGAAGCCTATAGGTTCAAACTTTTACAAAACGTACGTCGTCGAACGCCAATGTAAACGCTTGCATACGAGTCTGCAACACATTGAGACATTTTCATGTCACCCCCCCCCCCCCCCCCCCAGGAAAATGTCGCCTAACGACCATAATGTTGTGTGCAAACAAACTTCGTATCAAGTCATGCGCATATCTCAGCTTTTCGAAGGGCGATAACCGAGTGAGAGGAATGTATTCTAGTTCTAGTTCTATAAATCGAGAGGTTTCCAACGAATGGTGAACGGTTTTTGTCTGATGACAAATGACGAAGTACTATTCCCCTAGCAACGACTCGGTTGTACGCGGAAATCGTCAGAAACTCATTTGGGACAATTTTCGTAAAGGTTTTTGAGTTATGTGCCATAATATGGCTCATATTATGAAAGACATGAAAATGTCAAAAACCTTCACGAAACTATTCTATAAAATCTGACGATTCCAACTAGCGGTAAACGATTACCGTGGGATGCACACAGACGGAGTTAAAATTACTTAGTTAGAGATTGGTTGTACTTGAAAATCATGCTAAAACACTTGCATACGAGTCTGCAACACATTGGGACATTTTATGTCTTTAGTATCACTTCGAGAAACCAACACAAATGCTTAGCAACGAAAGATTAATATTTCGATGATTTTCGCTGTAACGCTTCTTTATAGAGCAACGCTTTTCGAGTCCATGTACCAAAGTGAAGACATAAAATGTCAAGAGGGATGCAACAAAACAAAAATACTGACCAATAAAAATAGCGTTATGTCTGGTGCAGAGGAGATAAGGGCTGGTCTTTTTGGTGTGCTGAATCCAAATCTGATACCCGTCTAATTTTTGAGTTATATCTCATGAGCTACGTTTGCTAGCTACGTTTGTGTGTTGTACTTTGTAAAATTGTACTTCAAAAAATCCTAGTTAATTTTTCACTTTCAATCACTCTTTCTACGGTTTTGAGGTGCAGAGTCCGAATTTGAAATTCGATTTTAGTTATCTTCTTCCATTCCACGGAAAACAGCGGTAAAGTTGACAAAGTTCACACAAATCCCAAAATACACTGGTGTATACTTTTTTAAATGCATTTATTGAAATGACTACGGCAAATGGAAAAAATCTAGTTCCAACTGAGTTTCGTTTCAACTTCTGACACTGCCTGTTAGGTAAAATATTCAACCCACTATCTCAACCCAAAAAAATTTCAGAAACAAAAAACTGACATTTAGTATGGATCTTGATGGTGTGGATAATACGAAAAAGCCCTGAAAGTTTGAATTCGCTAGATCTAAAGGGAGCTGTGTTATATAACTTCAAAAACGCCTAACCATGTTTTTCTCCTTATTCAGACCTCTCCACCTTCACCGGTTGACTTGACATTTTGCACAGAGCTTCGTTTCAGCTTCAGACAGTGTCTTTGGAAAGATTTAACCCACTATCCTAACCCAAAAAAGTTTAGAAAAAACGCAGAAATTTTACGCTAATATCGTCCATTTTGACGATTCGACAGCCTGGCTAACTGGACCAATCGACTTGAAATTTTGCACAGACCTTCCTTATAAAATGACCCAGTGCCATAAGAAAGATTCAACCCAAGAAAATGTAGGTACAAAAACAGAAATTTAGGCTAGTTTTGGCCACTCTGATCAACTACAATTTAGGAACAAAATACTGAAATTTTGACCACTTTTGGGCACGACCACTGCTTTTGACCAACTTTTTAAAACTGAAATTTTGACCACTTCTTGGTGTGGATAATAAGCCCTGAAAGTTTGAATTCGCTAGATATAAAGGGAGCCGTGTTATATAACTTCAAAAACGCCTTACCATGTTTTTCTCCTTATTCAGACGGTCAAGGCTACAGCCTCTCCACCTTCAGAGATTGACTTGAAATTTTGCACAGAGCTTCGTTTCAACTTTAGCCAGTACCTTTTAAAATATTCAAGTCAGTAGGTCTAAAGGGAGCCAAGTTATATAACTTCAAAAACCAGGCTCCTCGCCCACACCATGTTCTTATTCAGTTAGGCAAGGCTACAGCCTCTTCTTCATTCTTGCTTATTTTATTCACTTCATTAAGGTTTGATTTTAGTAATAAATAAATGGATCATTTATAAACGGCTGTTGTAGAATGATATTTGCGAGGCGGAGAGATTTTTACATGGATGGGTTTTTGTAGGAATATGTCACTTTCCCAAGCAACTGTGTTCACGCCAGCACATGTCCGACTATCATCTGTTACTTAACACGATTCACCTATCGTTCGACGCGTAAATAACACTGTGGACACGGGGCCGTAAAGGTGTTTTCATTTTTTTTTTTCCCAAGTTTTATTGACGTTGGGCAAACTGTTTACTCGGATATAATGAGGACCTAAACGCGTAAACGGGCGTCGGCGGCCCATCGCACGGGGGATTGGAGTGTAAATCACAGGCGACCTTATTGGCCGAGTCCGATAAATTATTGTCATCATCCGACGGCTTCGAGATACCCAGGTTGGGATTAGCTCTTTACTTTTCCCCCGTTTTATTGTTGGTTCGAAAGCCAAAATTCGTAACCTTCTATAGCCAAATAAAATGTCTTGTTCCGCCAATCTCTCGACTACACCTATTAGCAGGTGCCCGCGATATCGTTAGTTTCCTACATAACATCGTGACGTGCTTTTATTGGTTGTGAGTGTTTTGATGACTTTTGAGGTACTCAGTTTAGAATAGACGCTCATCGTCAGGACTTTCATAAATCAATCAAAATGCCTTTTTGGTGATTTGTCTTTCTTTTTGCCCTTTTCTTTGTATTTACACTCGCTGGGTGGTTATAGTGTTTTGTGATCGTTTTTCAGACTCATCCAACAGGATTGAGGCCTCCAAGTTTGCTCTCTTAAGTTCAGAAAAACAAGAGTATTAAATAGAGTATTTCAAATTTTGAAAAATCGTCTATTTCTACTGAAATATGAGTAAACTGTTGGACCGGTTTCGGCGATTAAACCATCGTCAGTAACGTAACAATACTGTGTACGCATATTTCAGTGGAAATAGACGATTTTTCAAATACTCTTATTTTCCACGATTTAGCTCCCAAGTTCAACATATTTCTAGATACCATTCAGTTTTCAATAGATTAGGTTGAAATATTATCACTATTAATTAGAGCACATTCAGAAAATCTATGGAGGACGGTCGAACTAAAACACGTCAAACATGCTCACTGCGTAAACGATTTGAAATAACTTGTGGCCCTCCGGTGTGAACATGATCGGTAGTTATGGCCGAGAATAGCCCAAGCCGTTTTTAGCTTCGTATTGATCCCCAGCGCTTCTTCTCTAAACTGCCCTCGAAAGCGTGGAAGGGCCTCGTTCCGTTGATACCCTTCAGCCGCATAAATCCTTTTGCCCTTTCTTACTTTTACGTCACGTCCGTTATGAGCGAATTGGTGTTTGGTTGAGCCATTTCGTGCATGAACATCGTGTACTTTGGACCGGCTGTGAGAGTATTTTCGTCATTTCTTATCGGGAATTGAACATTTTTGCGGTGTTTTGCTCACTTTTTGAGATTCTTTAGTTAAGACCGTATCGCTCGTGTTTTACATTACACGAGTTAGCTGCCGGCCAAACAATTCACTTACTCACATAGGAATTCGCTTTTTAGAGACACATCGGGAAATGCCGATTTGTCCCCATCGAGCGGCTGTATCTCGGCTTCGACCTCCGGGTTCGTTCAAAATGTAAAAATACGTATCTTCATGTACCTACGTATGAAATAAGTACACGTTGACTATAAATCACATAACAATATTATTCAAGTAAATACGTAGGTAGGTACGCCTAACGTAGTACAATCTACTTATCGAAGTGGGATATGTCGAGTTATCGAAAAGTTGTGTTGGAAAATGGGTTAAAAATGGTTAATTTGTGACTAAAAGTGTTTTACTCAACTCATTATATTATGTGTTGCTCAACTCATAATATTATGTTTTGCTCAACTTTAAACCCGAGTTTTTTCCCTTAAACACTTTTTTCGTGTTTTCGGCCTTACGTCACAAAAACGGACATAACTCCCTGATTTTTCAAAGTAATTTCAAATCTGATGATATTGTTGGAAAGAGCATTAAATTTCCTATCTCTCTGGTGCCAAACCAAAATCAGTTGCTCAGGTTTAACGGGGAAAAAATCCGCCTGAAAAGAAAAATTGGTCAAATCCCGGAAATTTCAGTACAAAACTTTCAAGTAGGAGTAAACCTATAGTAGGTTTTACGGGTGATTGAGAAATTTCCTGGATTTGACGAATTTTTCTTTTTAGGCTGATTTTTTACTCGTTAACTCTGAGCAAAAGGGCACTCCTAACTCCCTTATTTTTCAAAGTGATCTCAAATCTGAGGATATTTTTGGAAAGAGCATTAAATTTCCTATCTCTCTGGTGCCAAACCAAAACCTTTTGCTCAGGTTGCTCGGGTAAAAAATCAGCCTAAAAAGAAAAATTGGTCAAATCCCGGAAATGTGCAGTTTTCCAATGTTCGGAATATATGAGTCATGGGTCATTTTTAGTCACAAATTAGTTGTAGAATTCACGCCCCGCGGGATGTCCACCTTTAAGTGGGACACTGGTATATATATCACTGTTATCTGTCATGGGATCATAGTGCAAATTAACTAAACCTTGAGTAGGGTAGATATTCGCAATAATCGGTCCTACTTGCCAGTGTTACCTACCATAATATAACATCCTCAATCTTTGATCTGTCCCAATAAACCAGCACGCTGTGTCTTGTATGTGATCCTAAACAACCTGATATTATTATGACTTTGCCTCCTATAAGCGGCAGCTTCTGTAAACCGCCGTCTTCAAAAAGCGGATTCCATTTGAAATCTTGTTGGCGAAATATCGTGAAATATCAGGACTGAACCACGAGCATCATCCCTAGCACCTCCCAGCATCAGCCCTAACTAGCCCTTTGGAAATTCACGGTGAATACGACCGTTTTCGAGGGATTGTCAGCCGATATTTCGTCCGAATTGATCGGATGTGTACACATCCTCTATTCCTCTGAAATAGCCGCATTTACTCACAGATCGATGACTACGTACAGAAGAATACGCCTCGTTCAACATTAGAAAAATCCGAGTTATTTTACCCTGTTCGAATGATGTACGATGTATGATATGCACAAGTGAACCACTACAATATGAACTGAATATCTCAAGACAATTACCCTGCAGTCCTGTCTCATTTATGTTAGTTGAACGAGATTTTCCGGCGTTAGTTGGGACCTTGGTAACTTCCGCTGTTCTTCCCATGGCCGTTCGTCCGATGTTTTTCCTTACTAATTATGAGGAAGGCAACTCCAATCAATGAACTACAGCCCTCTTAACTGATTCTACAAATAATTGGTTCAACCTTTCAGTTCGGCTCTATCCGCTCTTTGTCCTTTGAGCACTATTTGCACTGAAAACTTCGAAATTGGCTCTCATGACATGGTTTCCTTTGGTACGTACGCTTTTTTTTAGATTTCAATGTGCAATGCGTTCAATCTCTCTATCTACGAATATTACTTGACTTACCAACCAAAACTCCAAATTAGTTGGCATTTAATAGGCAGGTCATGTTGGCGAGGTCAGAAAACGGTGTAGAGACACTGAGTTGCATCGCTTTCTTCCCAAAGGGCAATATTGAAATGTCGGCCGATAACGGAAAAATCATTATTGCTGATGAAACATCCTTACTAATATTTTGTACAATCAACTCCTGTTTTCACGAAATCTTTTGGATTAAATTGAAATTGTAAATATGTTGATAAATCCATAGGTGAATTGAATCAGGTCAATTTTAATACTGAGGAACAGCTTTTGTGATACCAAATGACTGGTTATGACACATAACTAGAGCTCAGATTTTGCATATTACTTTTTTACTGCCTAAAGTGATTTTTCCCCACAAATTATGATGTTGGGTGCTTGTAGGCTAATTTAAATTCAAATTTGTAATGGTTTGCTGAGTTTTGCTTCCTTCCCGTGTTTTTGATTTTTGATTTTAGAGGTTGCCTGCTCTGTGAGTGAAAGCAGACCAGAACATCCCTCTGGGTGGGTTAAAATTAAAAAAAAAAAAAATTTACCCACCCAGAGGGATGTCCAGGTCTGCTTTCACAGAGCAGGCAACCTCTAAACGGTTGAATCAAAAACACGGGAAGGAAGCAAAACTCAGCAAACCATTAAAATTTTAAATTCATATTTTGCATATTCTGGGCTCGTGTACATATAAGTGCCTATTTAGGGTGTACGCGCATTTAACTGCATATTTTCTACGTTTTGCAAACATATTCTAGTTTTTGAAAGAAATTTTCACGCTTCTCGTCACGTGTTTCTTCAAGGAAGGTACCTATCCAAAATATTTTGAAAATACGAGGTCAATAAGAGGTCAAAGGCATAGCAGGTACTGGTTGATTCCGTACGCAGGTTGTTTTTCGACTAAATCCAAAGTTATGAGTCATAACTTATGAATCTTCTAAATGATGGTCAGGTTCGAATATTTGTGGTAGGTCTTTCTTGAGGTACGATCTCACAATTGTAATCGGAACAGTGATCTGTATAGATTTTCATTCTAGTTTTCTTCGGATTTTTCTTTTCTTGAATTAGGTATACAAAATACCGTCAAGCCTACATATTAGCGAATTTTCGAAGAAAAGGAAACTATTGTCCTCGGTCCGAAATTGTTAAAATTCGAATTTCCGAAAAAACATTATACGAAAATCCCTGAATTGGGTATAAAAGACACTAAAAGACACCAACAATCATAATATGATTGTAGAATATGATAGGTAGAATTGAGATAAAAAGTTCAAATTTGCACAAAAAATCTGTCAAGGTTCATTGCTCTAATCTGATAACTGAATGAATAATCAAAATCTATAAACTGAGGGGTAAAATGGAAACGTTTTACATTAAAGCAGTTATTTCTTCGAAAATTCGCTCCTATAGCCATGCTGTATGACTGTCGATTTTTATTTCTACTTGTTGATCGGTAAATTTTGAACACTCGTTTTCCTACACTCTAACTTGCGGGAATCGGACGTACCTTGATCTGATTTGACTGATCTAAACAATGCTGAATTTCACACATAGCTGCTGATCAAACACCTGAATCAACCGGCGAAGAGCGTCAATCCTACCAAAGTCGTGAGATAAAGACCATACGAGGAATGCGAATCCCAATTACCGTGGGAGCAGGCCCTTCGCTTTTCATCCCCCTCTTGGTTCGGAAGCTGTGAAGAATCTGATGGCTACCCCCAGACCCGAAGCCTGTTCCCTAGAGGACGGGGACGTTCTACCTCGGGATGTAATGAGGAAACTCTCCCATCTGCGCTGAAACCCTCCCATTGTCTTCTACCGAACGAGAAAGAATCAACAGAATGAATTATGCTCCTGCTCCTACAACCAGGGTGAAATACCCCCGCACTTCTCATTACTCCAAAACCTCCCATTTCTCCCTTCGAGATAAAAACTCGGGAAGAAATCGAAACCTGAGACTCCTTTGACACTATGATTTGCCACGTCTCGCCTTTTCCCTTCCACCCTCTTTTTTTGCATACTTATCCATCTCATGCCATTCAATTCAATTCAATTGTATACAGATGGGTTTAGCAAACTATTCAAATGAAGGGAAATGTTGGCCGGAGACCATTTTAAGACGGGGCATTGTGCGGTGCTATCAGACTTGGTAGCTTCTCAGTCCCTATTTAAATTAGCTATTATTAAAGGATTCTCTTGAGTCGGTTTTTGTCTTATTTTTGGACTTCGGTTCCTCGCAGTCGACAATGCCTCATTACCGTTCAGTACAATTACTAACCTCCCTTTTATCTCAGGCTTCTCCCCCTTTTGCGTAGCGCTACCTCCATCGTTCCACCTCCATAACCATTAAAGAAAGTTGCCTTACGAGGTTCAAATCTCACTTTTAGAGATCATGAAACTTTGTGACTTCGCAATTGAATCGAGTTTAGTGAGAAGTTGATCTCAAATTTCTTCAATTATCTAATTCACTCAATTTATGTGCTTAGGAGTCGCTTCAATTACGACGACGGGATTGCCGGTTTCCCAATGTCGCTTTCCTGCCTACGACATTCTGAACTGTTCGATACCGAGAGATCTGAAATTTGACATACCAATCTTCACACATTACCCACCATATGACTGTGGAATATGTCTTCAGAAAGGCGAGAGCCCTCACGGAACTACGAGGGTGATTAGGTTAAAGGTTCTTGACCACTGGTATTCTAAGGAGTGATGTTGGGAGTATCGAGGGTTGGTCCAAATAAAACCATTTTTCTAGGCCGACGTTTCGCAATAAATGTATTGCATCTTCAGGGCTACAAACAGAGGAGGAATACCACCTGTGTATTCCACCTGTGTATTCCTCCTCTGTTTGTAGCCCTGAAAATGCAATACATTTATTGCGAAACGTCGGCCTAGAAAAATTGTTTTATTTGGACCAACCCTCGATACTCCCAACATCACTCCTACTCGTATTACCCTGCGTAATTTTTAATGCTGGGTGTCCTTGTACGCCTCATTTTATTTTAAAAAGGGGGTACAAAGGGGTAGCATTAAAATATGTGTACGAAGAGCGATGAGTACAAGCCACATGGTTCTAAAAGCAGTGATCCAAAATCAATCACCTCACGAATGGTCAGACTATATTCAATATATTTGAGTGGGAGAGATGGAGAGTGAAGGGAGACACTAACATGCAGAAAACCTCTGTGTCTAAATGCATATCAACGAGCAGTTAATGTCAGTAACATTATAGTGGAGTTATTAACGATTTATAATTTTGCTACTGTAATCTAAATAGACTACACCTACCAGTCGTAACGTGTTGAATGTGCTTAACTTCGAAAAATATCACCAAAAAGGGATTTGTTTCGACATGTTTTTGGGGTATGTGAAGAATAGCTGAGTCGAATCGAGATCAAGGGGCCCATATGTCACCGATTTCAGTTACCACTCACCAATTTTTGCAATAAGTGAATAGTTGAAAAAGAGATCAAATAGACATACATATGTAAATATCATGCAGTTCGATACAAACACACATTTGTCCGAAAAACATGTTCCATGATTCCTTGGTTTGATCCATGATCTAAACAGTAATAATCTGGGGGTCTGGTGTTGTCCCGACTCCTGTTATCACCAAATTAGCAGAATGTGCATAATCGGTAGTATCTGATAATACTTACGACGTTTAATGTAGCAGAGTTTAAAACATGGATTTCTGCAGATTTCGACGTTTTCGATTCAGCACATTAACACAGTTGGACAAATGAGTTCATTGAAATGAAATCCTTTAGAACTCTTTATTGAATAAAGATTGAATTTGAAGGGTGAGTGCTTATGGAATCTCCACGTGTCACCTTCTTTGATGGAGATGACGAGTACGTAATTCATTATTCGTCAATGAAACTCGAGTGGCGTTAAAACGGCTGATTATTCGGCTTCACTATATAAACCGATTAAAACCGACCAAACGAAAGCGTTATTTGTCCCTTTTCATCGATAACGGAGCAAATTGGTGGAGAGATGATGCGAGACGGGGAAGTGTTGGACGAAGTTTAATTTATGACCGATGGCACTTGACGCATATCAGTGGAGCTCAACCCCCCCCGAGCTCTGTCGGTCGCAGAAAGAGAATCAAAATGTCACAACGTTAATATTTTCGTTTGAAGTCGTCATAGCGTTGCCACAGGTCGCTGGTGTCATTTTCTCGCCCGAGCTTACGGGACGGATCGCTTGTTTTGTGACGGACGATTAGGAATGACAACCAGACATCGGTATTTCTCAACTATTAAGGCACTGATTCTCATCCTCTAATGAATTTTAAACTTGAATCAGGACGAAAATGAATGCATCTACTCAAATTGGTCTACTCATCATGCAACTGTTCTATTCTAGAATTTTTTCAGCGGTGAGTTTCACTCATCGTGAAGTGTGTGAGCGGCATCGTGTTGTCCATACTCGTCTGTAGACAGTTTCGTACGCGCCCAATAGTTAGTTCGGCTACCTTCGTTCAATTTCGGCCGCTTTTGCTTTTACAAGTTGGCCTAAAGACTTGAATTTACCATCATATTACAATTTGAGCTAAATTTAATAGTACCTACCAAACACAAACAAATGTATAAAGTAAGTTTAGGTAAATGTTTTCTTGATTAATATAGAAAATAAACAAATTTAATTTTAACTAAGAGGTTTCATACTTTTGGAGAGATGACCAATTGATTTTATATCGATATCCAATTTCTGCTACATAGGGTAGGTGGGGGCACAGGTTTGCAGTTTTGACACTTGCATTTTTACAGACCCCTGTAACATCCCCTTGCCCCGAATAATTGTGATGTGTTGTTGGTGGGTATGTACCCTAACTTTTCTAAAAACATAACTTTATCTCCTAGAACGCTTAAGCCCGAAATTTTCAATTTTCCCAAAAATTGTCTATAACGTCGCTGTAAGAGCAAAATGGCGTAAGTAACTCAATTTTTTCCCCGTTTTGAGGTTTTTAGCCATCTGCATTCAAATTTTCGCGCCGGGTCCAATGGTAACATCAGTTTTAATATTACTCCAACAGAATGCGGTCAAATCGTCAATGAAGTATCCTGGCGTATCTAAAACTGGTTGATAACATGGCGTATCTCTTTTTTTTCCTGTAAAATTGGAAGTTTTGAGATACGCCACGTTGCTCCTACGACGATAAGAACATTTACCCCTTTCTTAGCTGCGGAGCTGGATTATTAAGATATGTTGCAAATTAACGTGGTAAATAATTTTACTTTGAAATATACTCTGGTGAATACACAAGGGTACTTGTAATATAGGCTCATCACATGCCAGTATAGGCTAATCACATAATTAATTCACGTTATTCAGTCTTCTTTGCTAGACTATGTAGCGATATAAACAATCACTAAAGGCACCTGAAAAGTTAAACGAATGGTAGGTAGGTAACAGCAAAAATCACTCCTCTCTTCTAACTGAAATAAAAAACTAGGTAAATCATCACGAATGGTAAAAGTAAAAATCACTCTGCTATCTACTACAAATGAAATAAAATATGAGTTCTATCATCGTATTGTTAGGTATAATTGTTTTGGGCATTATAAACAATTGACTTATTAAAAAAATTGAAAATATTCAACATGAAAAAAACAATATTCTCGTGAATCATTTAAAAATGTATTATGTCCTACCTATGGATTCTGAAGGGTACAAAGTGGTCCTCAGTAGTGAAGAGGTTAAGAACCACTGTATTAAGGTACCTATCAAGTTTTTCAGAAAATGAACGTTAATATAAAGCGCTGACCAGTTGAAAATACGTAACATTTAATAAACGATACAAGTTCTATTTTCTTTCCTAAATCCCTCACTGGTTCGGGGCTTCTCATAGCCGTTTTCTGCGTCACCCAATTCTACTGCCACAAGTGTATACATTTTACTCTGTACACTTCGAAACAGTCGTACAATTGTATCTTGTAGAAAATCTTATTCGCAAATGTCAGGCCCTCGAATAAAATACTGTTCTGTCCCCGTATGTCATATGCGACCTAAATTATGACTTTTAGGCAGGTGAAAAACAAACCCGAATATTTCAAGAGATCGTTTCACGAGTCGAACGCCCTCGCGTTAGCCTCTCTGGCATCCCTATCATCTTGGATGGCTGTCAAGTTTTTTTTTTTTGAAAAATGATCCCAGACCGGCTAATGTGTTGTTGGAGAGGTCCTTTCTGCTCCGTTCTTAATTAATACGGCAAACTCTTAAGATAAATCATAAGGCTGATCAAGGGACCCGATGCGTTATGTAAATCATATTCTCCTCAAAGCAAATATGTACCTACCGTTTTAACCGCACTGGTAGTTTCAGCGGTATCAATTATTTACAAAAGTTATTGGCCATCTCATAATGATCATATGAATTGGTTGAATAAATGAATAAAATGAAACATTATTTAATTATTCAATTGCTTCAACAAATTTTATATTTCGTTCATTTTATTTGAAATAAGCCTTTAAGAAATACAGTACCACGTCCAGTGACGCCATACGGCATCAGTACCTACGTAACTTCGATTTTTTTTCTCTTTTTTTTTTTCAAAACAACGAACGTTAGATTTTTCTCCGTGTTATGGACCATACATATGAAAATCAATTGAAAATTTGAACACAAATAATTACGGACGCTAATGGGTTTAGAAATGAAGAAAACCTTAGTAGGTACATACTGTTCAATGTTTTTGAATGTACTCATCTGTGCTGTACTTTGTGTACTTATCTGTATGGACTGAAGATGTAATTTCTCGCCTACCGTTGTCTCCTCGACATTTTACTTCGTGTTGTAGGTAAGTTCGGGTAACTTCCCCACGACACTTCCACCTCTGGCAAAAAAAAACGTTATTCCCAAAGTTTCACGAAGACCCTCAACTTTGTTTGGTAAAGTTCGGACACTTTGAAAATTAAAGATTCGCCGATAAAGTCGCCTTCCCTTTTATCCGCTCACTCTCTTCTCCAAAACAGTTTTCAGCTTTTATTCGTATCGTAGAACGCTGTGATTAATCAAGATTTCAACTTTTCCGAGATCAATTCTGAATATTACGCTGATATTTATTTATTGCTTTTTGTTTTGATCACAAAAATGTTGCTGTATGGTTCAACGTCATTCAGTAACCAGATAATTCGAACGCTACTGTGTTATACAGTAAACCAGATACGCTCGTTGATTTGGCGCTCATGTCCAGTGGACATGGGTTTCACTTACGGTTTCTGTCCATGTTCCAACGCCCGGGTAATTTTCTTAGCTTGAATCGGCAACCAAACAATATCGGACAAAGTTTAATGTTCGGTTTCTGCTACAAGTACACGATCGTTCTCCCATTAGGATAATGACCGCCTACAATGACCGCCTCCCTACCTAAATAAATTCTGAATGGGGCAACATCAATCAGCTGACTGGGTTCCTTTCCTAGACCCCGCATGGGTATCGTTACGTTTGCTGAACTGCGAATGAACATTTATTTACACCGAGAGAAACTTGTAGCTGGTTGCCCTTAAAGGCGTTAAAATGGTCATTATTTAATTACTCCTAAATGAACCTACAGTTTTTAATCGAGTGTCCTTCATGTTGCAATTGGACCATTTCCTGGTGATCTGGGAGCGCGTGTGGTCCTCTAAAAGTCGGATTGTCCAAAGTAGGCCTATTTAGAGGTGAGTATTTCTGTCGAAAGATATTTTCGTCTAACGTGGAAATGAAAAGTAACTGGTCGTCGTAGAAGATTTCTGTCGAATTCTCCAAGTTAAAAATGATATTATTAAGAAGAGAGATCTTTGGCGAATAACGCCTGAACTGATGGAGCGGTTATATTTGTTGTGATTCTTACGCATCTTCTTATTCGACAGGGAATATTGTCGAATATGAAGATGCTTAAGATCTCGTGTTAGGCGAAGATATATTCAGACGATCTACACCACTGATGACAAGATTTAGCTAAAACGTCTTTTATAGTTTCGACAACTTACTAAACAATCAATCTAAACTGTGACTGGATTTTCGACACACCTTTGAGCTCAACAGGTTTTACATTTTGCTTATATCTTCCCACGAAAGGGAAAACAGAGATCTTCAAGATCATTCCGATCTTACCATCTCAATAGATCATGTTCAAAAGACAGAATGATTATTACCAGCTGATGTTGATTCGTAAGCCAACACGCGATGTTGTGCGAGGTAAGTGTGGCTGCGTTTATTTTCGACCATCTCCTATGTAGACGGCACGCTCTCCTAATAGCCTGCGCTCAATGGAAGTGAGATTGATGAACGAGGCGCAACTTATGCGAAGATCATATAATGTACGCCATTCCTTACATTCCTCTTTTTTCACGGTGAAAGGGTTTCAAAACTCCATCACCAGTCTGCGTTCCGGCGATCGAACCCCTAACTATTATGTTCCCGTACTTTGATTAGATACGTTGTGAATTTGGCACTTTATAAATTTGACCTGTTGAATTTGGCGCCTTCGACGTGTTTATTGAAGATTTCCAACGACTGTTCACTATCGTTATGGCCCAAAGCTGGATGGTGCCATCTCTTCCCGATATCTATCGTTAGTCGTGGAATCACAACACCAACCCATAATGAGAAAATAAATAGTCAAATGCAGCTATTTCAGTCCGATCCCGTGATCGCCGAGTCGTCTGGAGGGAATTCGAACAGACATTTCCATGGAAGCTGAGCCATTTGTTTTCATGTTCAACTCTCTTGGCCTCCACACCAACATAACATAATATCATTACAAAGAATGTTTCCAGATAATAATACGAGCGCCAGAATCTCGTCTTGAAGGAATAGTTTCGTTTGAAGATCCCCCTAAATAATTGGTGAACACTTTGGTGGAGCAGTGACTCATCGTTGAATTTCAATGGTCAAACGAACTCGCACAGTACCTAAGCCCTTTTTCTCGTTCATTTAATTTCTGTTGAACATGAATCCATAGCCCACTGGGGGGTCTGGGTTTAGATCGCTTGAAACCGCAATTGGTTTGTACCAAAATAGCGATGGTTTTGGCCAAGGTACCCTGACGATAGGTAATGAGTTTGGGCTCACGTAGAGGGGGAGTTCACTCTTTAGTCGTCATTAACTGTACTTACGAAGGTATAATTTACCCACATATTATGTAGGTATATTTTCATTCGTCATCAGGTTCCATTCGGTACCGGTTACTCACAGCACCCAAGTAAGCCATAACATCGTTATCCTCTTCAAATGTGACTTTTATGGCACTTCTTCGGCAGGTTCTTACTTTTTTAAAGTCACTTGACACAAGTGTAAATTGTGGCGTCTGGCAAAAGATTCACCCTGATGTTGACGACTTTCGGTCTGCTCCAACTATGAGCCCTCATTATGAACGAACGACTGGTCGTATGGATGTTTTTCAAAAATTCTAAAAATTAAACTCGATTCAAATGTGAACTAGAAACTATACTATTATGAAAAGTTTCAATAATCACTGTGGGGTTGGTCCGAACCCCTAAACGAAATTTCGTAATTCTAGCACCACACTAATTTTGAGGGGGGGGGGGGGGGGGAGAATTTTTTTTCTCTGGTTGATTCCAATGGTTCATTTTTGAAGATGATAAACCAAAATTCACAGACAGTTTAAATCTAAATTCTGCGCGTTGCATACATTGAATTGTGTCCTAACTAAATACACAGGTTAATGGTTGTACAGTTTCATTCCAAGTACTTATTGTTGTCCGATTAGTGAAATGAAAGTTTGTTTTTCTCAAATTGCTATTTTACCCGCAGTCTAGTAATGTGTAAAATGACCCTCAGTTTATGCCAGGGGCGGCTAAGTAGGTCTAAGTGGTCAGTGGAGAGGACGAGCATCAGCTAATGAGCTCTCTCGCCCGTATGAATACCTGAGTTGGTTTTAAGGTCCTTCAAAACAACCCTTTCACCCCTGCAACTGCCCTCGGTGTTGGTTGAAAAGGACGATTGATAACACTGTTTGCGCCCTGTGAACCACAGATTCCACGCTCTGTATCATCATTAGGAGACGCGTTGTACGGCGGTTCACGTTGTAGTCGTACTCGGTCTGCATCCTCGTCGTTCAATGCGTCAAAAGGCACAGAGTTTTATCAATAGTACAAATTAGTCTTCTTGTCCGGTCATGCAGTCTGTAGTAGAAATGCCCAAACCTTTGGAAACCTCTCCTCTTGTCGAGATCCAATAGTTGATCAAAACAGGAAGAAAATAAATAGTCTAATATCTGAGGGAAAACTGCTAAATAGAAGAAACGGGATGTACATATAGTTCGAATAAATGAATTTAAATTGTTTTGAGCATTGGACGATTCTGCGTAGCAATTCCCTTGAAGAGGGGGTTTTCAGGCTCCGAATACGCTTTATGTGTAATTCCGGAGTTAACGAAGAAAACTTCAACTGATCAAATCGGCAATTTGCGCGAAATCTGTTTTCTCTATTCGATTTGCCGCTACACATCCATTTCGGAAATGAACTTTAAAGCACGAAAATGGCGTTTAACTGAAATAGCTGTTATTGTCACTTGAATGTAGTGGTTTTAAATAGTCGATAGTTGAGACCATCGATAGTATCGGTAGCCTATCGAAGCTAGGTTAATCATGATTACCTGAACGTTTCGAGATTAGTTCTGTTTTAGTGTTTGCTCAGCAAGCCTTGCTGTGGTCAAACATGGTAAAATTTACTATCCAATTGTCATTATTTAATAATAATAATACCAAAGTCGGTGAAATAGGCGTAGTGGGGACTGTCCCAATGGGGAGCCAAATTCAACGAAATCCAATCCCAGGAATCAAAAAATCCCAGCAGCTATTTCTTTCAAGTTTTTAAATAGAGGGGGATTTTTACAGTTCAAATATATTAACAACAAATCTACACAAATATATTAACTAACACAGTTTATCAAGGGGTACCATTAACACCCAATCACGGAGTATAAGCATTAAATGCTTATTAATTTTGAAAATTTAGTGATTCTACAGGTTTCAGTATTCAACCTCTCCATTACCGGTATTGAATCATTTGGAGCCAGAAAAGCCCAATTTATGATTAATAAATCATTGAAATAAAAGCATCATTATTTCATTTCTAAACAAATCTGAAATCAGATGCAAACACAGAGAGAGACGCCTTCTATATCTCAAGAGCCAAGTCCGTACTGAGAATTGGCCATGCGATACCATGTGCAATATTGAACGTATACGAAAATGTACTTCACGTTTTGACGTCCCTAAACCACTTGGGTCACGGACGAGATGTTGAAATGTAAGAAAACTAACTTCCATAGCAACGAGAAGCGTCTCGAGATTTGGAGCTACCAACAGACACAACTTGGTGTACATCATGCGATGACACAACATAACGGTGCCGGATCTTAAAGCACAACAACTCAAAAACACCAATAAAACCCTCCGCAAATGAAATTCTCGTGGTAAAGAAATAGACAAAACAAAAATAATGTCTTAGCATCAATGGAAACGACTGGGCGCCAATTGTCCGGGCGCCGGCTCAGTCTGCGCCTCCGGATCGGACGCCGTTGTGTTCGTCACTTGTGAGGTCTACTACTTTTTAATTTGAGCCATTAAAATGACAATTCACGGAACGATGAGCGAGAAGAAAAACTACAACAGTGGGATCGCTAAACATCCAAGTTTTTCCAAAGGATGCGTTCAGACGAGGCGATTGACAAAAAGTAACTCACGATTTCCTCTCTTGAATGTCCGGTTGACGCCGTTTAGGTACGTCCAGTCTCTGGGTTTTATGAAATACTAAGAACATATCCATCCATTATTGGGAAAGCTTCCAACTTGAAACCGGTCCTAGAAGAATTGAATAGGTTTAATCACAACAATGAAAACGTAGTAAATTCATACCCTTCGATAAATGACAATTGCATGAATATGAAACTCTACGATCTCCCATTGTACGAGCATTGGAATTGCCAATAACCGTGCCAGTGGAGTCGCCACTTATGATCTTTGATAGCGACTCCAGAACCATTCACCAACATGATCAATTTGCCCGTTGTTAAATACGCCTAGAAGTACAAAAATGTTGGGTTGGAATGTACTATTGATCTTCATGTGGAATGACGCGCAGTTATTGGATTTCTGCTCAGAAATGAGGAAGGACTGCTGGATTCTCGGTGATGTGTGTGTCACATATTTAGGTGAGTCCACCATCATGCGGACATATCGACATCGAAACCTCTGCGAGATGGTCTTAGACTTCGCTCGTCTCCAAGAACGGTGTTCCGAACGGAGCCATTCTGATTTCACTTTCGTCCCTTTAAATGCTACCTGTAAAGTAGTCTCGGGATTAGGCAACGAAACAATTGCGTCGGGAAATCGGTATTTTATTTGGAAATATAATTGGTAAAACATAGGAAATTCGGGAACGCGAAGTAACACTGGGAAGAGCAGAAGACTGACTCATGTACGATAGTCTCGGGATTATTTGGAAAATATAACTGGAAAATATAGGAAATTGGGGAGCACGAAGTTATACTGGTAAGAGTCGAGGACTGACTAAAGAAACAGACGTTCGGGGGGAGAAAGATGGCGTCACATGACGACATTAATATTTGGAAATATAATTGGTATATTCAAGTGTTGCCCTTTTTCTCAGCATGTTACCCCAACTGGCATTATAATTTAGGAAATAATAATCTGGAAATATTATGTGTCGGGTGAATAGTATTAGTGTTGTAATTCGGTGGTAATGTATAGTATAGTGAATGGTCGGGGCGCTAGTGGGCTACGGAACTAATGGCAACTGGGTCATGGAATAAGGGAGAGCTAAGGCGCATGGAGGAAGGAAACTGAGGCCTCACAAGCTTTGGGGGCCGAACACTACCTACTTGAACCAAGTATTTGAGCGGAGTTGATCTAAACTAAATGTTATTATTTGTGACCGTAGCCATGTGACATCATCACGTGGACTTGAGAGCTCAAAGGAGCAATCCCATGTCTGTAACACCTCCTGGAACCTCCAAGCCGAGTTAGTCTGTCCCTAGCCCTTTGCTGTCCACCTCCTAATTTTAGAACACTCCCGTAGAATCCCTTTTGAGCCAAACCTTCAAAGGACAATACGAGTCTCTTGGATAAATCTCAAACAGTAATTCTCATTCCACAAACCGGATAAATTTCAGTGGTGAGCAGGAAATTCACATACACATATAATTTCTTAGCCTCATTGCAGCAATGTTACGCATACAACAGCAGCACAAAATGTCTTTCCCAACAAGGAAGTTTTAATGTTAGTGCCCATGTGGAGGATTACTGTACACTTCAAGTTTATTTACGCTGATATTTATTGTATGGTATTTTAAAAGAAAATATGAATAATGTTCATTTATATTGGAAATGAAGAAATGAAATTAAATGTAATTCTTTAGCCAAACTACAGGCAGCATTGATTACGAGTATTTTCAGTGGGCTTACTGGGATAATTAGTAACTTGAGCTCTTTTTGAGATTCTTTCACAACAAGATTCCTGTCACTAAGACCCCTATCATTAGGACAATGTCCTGGGTCTTTTACATATTAAAAATTGACAATTGGGATGATGAAATATCCTCCCGCTCATCTCTTTCTATGCTCTTGATAATTCGGGGAATACGGTAGCTCACGAACTAAGGGGAAAAGACAGTAAGAATAGAAGAACACAGTTCATAGATATTGTAATTACACGTTTCAGAAGGAGAAAAGACAGCGAATGCTGTGGCAGGCACTGCCTGGGAGAATCCCAAATATTCCGACCTATTAAACCGCCCTGGTGGAACGAGAAGTGGGGGGATACCGAGTGTCACTTTTGATTAAATTCTTGCCTCCAACTCTCAACTTGACGTCTCTTCAACGACGTCGCTTTAATAGAAATATTCATTCCTGAAATACCCGCATTCTTTCCACCGTTTTTCTTTCTTCGAGTCGAGGGGACCTCGACATCTATTTTTTTCCCCTAACTCTTTCATATTATGAAAGTGATGAAGGTTTTATTTATTTAATTCCCCCTCCTCCTCTAACGGGAGAGTTTGGTATGATTTTCCATTCAAAGCTCAGTTTTATTTTCGTCCTGATGAATCCTGATGAATTTGTGAATGAGTTCGTACACAAAAAACGGAACACTTTGTGGTCTTGTGCGGTTATGATCCACTAGCGCGATACAGTCATCTTCATTGAATAAATAAAATATACCGTTTTCAATTAACTTATCAGTTCCCATAAGTTCCCATTTTTTAATCACTCTTGTCAACGTTTGCACATCTAGGTTCCTGTCCATAGGTACGTTTACCTACTACCCAAAGTTGAATATTCGTTATTTTCTTGAAGATTGACCTTACAGTCGATTTTTTTTCTTTTTGATAATTCTTTATTGGCATGGTTTTTTAACATACCGCCATAATTAAAACATAATTAATTATAAAACACAATTGTAGGGTATCAATGAAAAATATTTACAAAACCATCTTATCGCCTAAACTTATGTTAATATGTATGAATCATAGCCTGTGAAAAAGGTAGAGAAGACTGCAAGGTCCTATTTTATGCAGGTAAATAATCGTAGTCATCAAATCACTACTAATAGCCAAAAACTGCTCAATGTCCACCGAAGTCGTAGTTACATGATCAATTTAATGGTTTAAAGCCAATATGCCAATAAAAACAATATAATGATGAAGGTCCGACGTGTAGACTCTCCGAATTTTATGTCTTCAGACCCCTTGTTGGATCGTTTCAGCGGAATCACCGATCTAATTAATTATATTTGGGTATTTTCGTATTGAAAAAACTCGACAAAAAACGTACTTTTTTTGTGTACCTATTTACCAATACATTGAACGAATTTAAGATTTTCAGCATGCACTCACCATGTATTTATTAAAGTATACATTTTTCTTAGAATCTACAGTTGAATTCAGAATCCACTAACAAATCCACTACAAAAATTCACTAAATTCTGAATTTTTATGGGGACAGACACTTTTCGGAAATTCGTGTTATAAAAATGTAGTAGTCACTGCAATATCGTCTCTTTCGGAAATTTAATAGAAGAGAATGATACAATGGAAGCAAACATTTGTAGAGGTCAATATCTGCTTTATGTAATATTTATACAAGGACACGTTTACTTGTAGCTCAATGTTGTCACCAGTTGTCGTTCTACTAATTATGGAGAGGTAACTCTGTAATTATAGCCTTGTCAAATGATTGGCGGTTACATTACTTTAATTGTTCGTGAACTGTTGCAATAATACAACCGTAACTTTATGACCTTTTTCCCTTTCGTTCTTCAAAGTTTTAATTTTACAGTCCCGTTTGGTCTCCATTCCAATATGCCAATAAATCAATACAATGATTGATGGATCTTTTTTTCGTCCCTCGCATTCACATGCGCTAATGATGCGCCAATTGAACGGCGTTGCACCGGCGGTCGGCGCCGCTCCACAAACAAAGGGGCCGTTTTGATTACCATGAAAAGCACACTTACGGCCCCCGGAAGTAGCTCTCGAGGTTCATACGCTCTGACGACACCTTCCATCTGAGATTATGACCTTTTTTTTCAATCTTTTTTACACGCCTCGTCTCGGGCTATTACTTAAAAGGAGGAGGCAGAATTGTTTCCCAAAGTAATTACGCGTTTTTCACCGACTTCCGAGACCTCTTCACGTTGTTTTTTGGGTCTTCTAGGTGGATAATTTTGTTTTTTTTAATCTTTCGCCTCGTTTTATTTTGTCCCTTTTCGTTTTTTTTCTTCTTCGAGCAAGACCTACCGTCCTTCCTCTTCACGTTTTACGTTAGCGTCTGATAGTTAATTTACCGCTCGTTTTCAACCCTCTGATGTCAGGAGGTGTGAATACCCGCGTTGCTTGATGACCGGAAGTGCCTCTGCGTTGCTAATTATCTGTCATTTGGGATCATTACTGTCCCCAGTGCCCATTTCGGAGGGGACGGTGAACCCTGCACAGGCTTTAAACCTACTCCGCGTTCATAATTTCTGTTTAATTCGACTGTAAGGCATTCACCCACCACTTAAAAGCTACCCATGGTTCAAACCTACTGAATCAAACAAGAAATTTGTGCTTGTAGTATGTAGAATGAGGAGCAATCATGCTCCGTATCCGTCGTACTTGGCTAGAGTGACTAGGAGCAATAGAGCAATTTACCCACCTCTTAAAAGCTACCCATGGTTCAAACCTACTGAATCAAACAAGAAATTTGTGCTTGTAGTATGTAGAATGAGGAGCAATCATGCTCTGTGTCCGTCCTACTTGGCTAGAGTGACTAGGAGCAATAGAGAGCAATAGAGCAATTCACCCACCACTTAAAAGCTACCCATGGTTTAAACCTACTGAATCAAACAAGAAATTTGTGCTTGTAGTATGTAGAATGAGGAGCAATCATGCTCTGTGTCCGTCGTACTTAGTTAGAGTGACTAGGAGCAATAGAGAGCAATAGAGCAATTCACCCACCACTTAAAAGCTACCCATGGTTCAAAGCTACTGAATCAAACAAGAAATTTGAGCTTGTATTATGTAGAATGAGGAGCAATCATGCTCTGTATCCGTCGTACTTGGCTAGAGTGACTAGGAGCAATAGAGAGCAATACAGCAATTTACCCACCACTTAAAAGCTACCCATGGTTCAAACCTAATGAATCAAACAAGAAATTTGTGCTTGTAGTATGTAGAATGAGGAGCAATCATGCTCTGTGTCCGTCGTACTTGGTTAGAGTGACTAGGAGCAATAGAGAGCAATAGAGCAATTTACCCACCACTTAAAAGCTACCCATGGTTCAAACCTAATGAATCAAACAAGAAATTTGTGCTTGTAGTATGTAGAATGAGGAGCAATCATGCTCTGTGTCCGTCGTACTTGGTTAGAGTGACTAGGAGCAATAGAGAGCAATAGAGCAATTTACCCACCACTTAAAAGCTACCCATGGTTCAAACCTACTGAATCAAACAAGAAATTTGTGCTTGTAGTATGTAGAATGAGGAGCAATCATGCTCTGTGTCCGTCCTACTTGGCTAGAGTGACTAGGAGCAATAGAGAGCAATAGAGCAATTCACCCACCACTTAAAAGCTACCCATGGTTTAAACCTACTGAATCAAACAAGAAATTTGTGCTTGTAGTATGTAGAATGAGGAGCAATCATGCTCTGTGTCCGTCGTACTTAGTTAGAGTGACTAGGAGCAATAGAGAGCAATAGAGCAATTCACCCACCACTTAAAAGCTACCCATGGTTCAAAGCTACTGAATCAAACAAGAAATTTGAGCTTGTATTATGTAGAATGAGGAGCAATCATGCTCTGTATCCGTCGTACTTGGCTAGAGTGACTAGGAGCAATAGAGAGCAATACAGCAATTTACCCACCACTTAAAAGCTACCCATGGTTCAAACCTAATGAATCAAACAAGAAATTTGTGCTTGTAGTATGTAGAATGAGGAGCAATCATGCTCTGTGTCCGTCGTACTTGGTTAGAGTGACTAGGAGCAATAGAGAGCAATAGAGCAATTTACCCACCACTTAAAAGCTACCCATGGTTCAAACCTAATGAATCAAACAAGAAATTTGTGCTTGTAGTATGTAGAATGAGGAGCAATCATGCTCTGTGTCCGTCGTACTTGGTTAGAGTGACTAGGAGCAATAGAGAGCAATAGAGCAATTTACCCACCACTTAAAAGCTACCCATGGTTCAAACCTACTGAATCAAACAAGAAATTTGTGCTTGTAGTATGTAGAATGAGGAGCAATCATGCTCTGTGTCCGTCCTACTTGGCTAGAGTGACTAGGAGCAATAGAGAGCAATAGAGCAATTCACCCACCACTTAAAAGCTACCCATGGTTCAAACATACTGAATCAAACAAGAAATTTGTGCTTGTAGTATGTAGAATGAGGAGCAATCATGCTATGTGTCCGTCGTACTTGGCTAGAGTGACTAGGAGCAATAGAGAGCAATAGAGCAATTCACCCACCACTTAAAAGCTACCCATGGTTCAAACATACTGAATCAAACAAGAAATTTGTGCTTGTAGTATGTAGAATGAGGAGCAATCATGCTCTGTGTCCGTCGTACTTGGCTAGAGTGACTAGGAGCAATAGAGAGCAATCTCTATTATAGGGATGAAAATTTCATCTTTAATATTCGATGATTCATGTTCCCATTGTGATGCAGTGCAATCGATATGCTGTTTCTAGAGACAGGTTGTTTAAGAAGTTATATAAATTATTGGAGACACCTTTTAATTATAAATTTATATTATGAGAAGGAAATGTCGATATTTTTTCCATTATTGTGGGAATTTTTAGAAGAAAATGGTATTAGAGCATCAAAAATATAAATCAGTCATTTTAACAATACTGCTTCTACATAAATATAGAGCTTTTTTCCTACAAAACTTTAACAAAATAAATTAAATTTAGTGGCTTCTCTGTGCTATTGGCTATTTATACCATTATTTAAATACGAGTAGATACTTGACGGTTTCACTCAATGATAATTGTGATTGAATGGGCGGCTGGTACAACGTTGTACATCCAAAATGTGAAGAAGTGAGTTATCGGTGGAATATGGTTGTACCTTAGAATCATATGATTTCCTTGGAATTTGAGAGATAAGTAGTTCGTACTGCAAGTTTTATGCTAAGTAACTCGAAAAACATAAAAAACCAAAATTGACCAACAGAGACATAATAATAAATTATTTATTGCATGCTGAAAAGTTAGTTTTTTGGACATACAACGTTGTTCCGGCCACCCATTCAATTATAAAATAATGATTATTATTACACTCAAACAATTGCAATACATATTTTTGCAGTAGCAGATCTTTAAATTTCTTTTTGAATATTGTGATAGACGACTTTTTGTTGAATAAATCACGATACTCAAGAGAACAGAGTCCATACTGCAGAAACGACGTACCGGGTCTTCATGTTTTACCTACCACTACTTCACACCCACATTGTCAGGACATGAATACTTTTTCTCACAAACTTCTGGTTGTAACACATTTGAACCCCATAAGATCTTGTGGTAGGATGGCTCGTTGACTGATGTAGCTCAACAAACAAGGAAGGTGCTGTGTGTGGATGTATACTGTTGAAACCAAATTGAACGTTAGGTCGTGTTGCAAGAGGTGGAACGACCACGCATTCCTACCGTAATACCCACTTGGAAATATCCAATTAAATTTTAACAACATTTCAAGATATTCAACGATAGTACCGGGAAGCTCAAAGAATATTTATATGAGAAGAGTTTCTGCCGTAGGCTTATGACGGTGACGATATTACGACGAGTTTTTTTTTTCTCAATGGAATGGAATGCCCTGTTCTGTGATATATTTTATGAGCAAACGGGACGAAGGCACTTTCGGATATTGTAGGTAGAGACCAAGGCAAGAAAACCTACGTGTTTCGTGGTTTATACGAGGAGTTCTTACGTAGTTTAAACCTCGTATTTGAACGTTTTTGCCTTCGAACGAACGAACACCTTCCGTTACCGGTGAGAAAATGTTCGTATTCGAACATGAATGTGTCTTTTTCCAGTTGAAAAATGAAATGGGTAGCAAAACTTAATAGTTTTTTGGATGGGTCGATTTTTGTACACAGTTCGATACAGTACACTTTTCAGTTTGGATCATATTTTCCCCTGATTCGGCAAATGTTGGACTGCTCTAAGCCTTAAGACATTATCCACATCAAAGCCACAGTGTTTTTTTCTGTTTAATCTAAAACTACAGAGTGATCACCGAAGTTGTTTGCCGGCCGGTTCAGAACAAACGGGGGAGGGCAGGTGTTGTCGAAGGAAGTCTAAGTAGCGGAAACGGAGCTATTATCTACGATACCCCTGGCCCTTCCGTCAGTAGTATTGATCATTCCTACCGATGCCAAGGGCCCGTTAGTACCTTTACCGTATAATTGTACAGTTTTCCAAACAACACGCCGACGCATCTGTGGTAATGTTACGTTGAGCGGGTATTGGAATTCAATCAGAGTACACCACCCTGAGAGGCACCCGATGGGAACCAGTTTGTTCACTACGTCTTTCAGGACAGACAACAATTCAACAAGATAATTTCCAAATTGGTAACTCGTGTTAACATATTTACCCTAAAAATCAAAAGCTTAGTGAGACAAAAATGAAATCCACAACGAACTTGGTACTTGACCACAACCTAAGTACAGAATTATGAACAATGATACTGGGAATGGTCTCATTCAACGTAGCCTGGGAGGTTTTGCGTTGACAGAGCCCAAGAACCCATGGTTATTGTGTATATGGGTGATCACAAACTTTTGTCACAATTACACAGTTTAAGAAATTCAAATATTGTTTACCTACTGAATAAATTCGAAATATTGTCCACTACTTTTTTTTATTCATTCCAATTTTTAGGATTGATTAATTATTTTAAAAAATCAGTTTCTGTCCTTCTTCTGCTCACAAATATTTAATATTAAAAGGGTCAAATATTAAATAATTGTGTGCAGAAAAAAGGTCAGAAACTGATTTTTTTTAAATAATCAATAAATCCTTATAAATGGAATTAATAAAAAAGTAGAGTAGATTATTTTTGCAATATTTCGAATTTATTCAAGAAACCATATTTGATTTTCTTAAACTGTGCAATTGTGATAAAATTTATCTGTAGTTTAGTAGTTTAGTTTGGTACTTGATATTTTTGGTATAAATCAACAACTCCACCGTAAGACATGTTACCAATTGTTTGCTTATCGAAATTGCTGGTCGTCGATATCATCGTTTCTATTTTAATTACCTATTGAAATAATTGCAAAATTTGGCATTTTTCATCAGGATACCGTCTAAAGAGAGACACAGTTGTTTAAAAACGCCCGGTCATAATAGTGCCCTGTTAAATAAAAACGGTTCAAGTCCATGTTTACGAAAGTGGGGGTGGTTTTTACGGAACCCCCCTATTTTGGGCTCGGTCTTTTCGGTGGTGAAGTCCAGATTTCAAAATTCGAACCGGAAGTGGGAGAATTCGGACCATAAACGTACGAAAATTGGTCAATGTTAGGGTAAAACGCCTCAACGACACGCTGTGAAAACGCCTCAACTCTAAGATGAAAATGCCTCAAAACTTCTATATTTTCGCGCTAGTGTAAAACGCCTCAACTCACCAAAATATTGAGATTACGCGTTTTACCTACAACAATTTACAACATTTCCCCAACAAAACATCCGTTTGATTGAGTTGTTTACGAGTTGTTAAGGTGACTTCATCACGAGGCGTTAGGACAGAATACTCAACAGTGTTGTAGGGAAAAGTAGGGATTTTGAAAACCGTCCGTAGGGAATTTCGAGGCAAGTTGTCTGGCAACACTGCTCAACACTTCTGTTTAAACTACCAAGTAGGTACTTCGTGTAAGTTGTAGTTATAACAACCGTCCACAACATTAGTAAGAAAAATTTAATGAACAACTACAATTCGACCATTTCTGCCTTGAGAGCCCCTTCGTAATCCTCTCCAGTTGGCAGCACTGACTGGGGTACTGTCCTGTTCGGTGCTTGGGATTATTTATTCACTGATTGAAGCAGCTGTGATAAGGAAGTAGAAGTTTTTGCTCGACGTCGTGTTCCAACTGTCCTAGAAACCGTCGAGAGGATTTTCTCAACTCCTGAGCTCCCCGATACGTTAATCTATTTGAGTCGATGGTGAGGCGGGGAAGGGGGTAAATCCGCTATATTAATTAAATCCAGGAGGGGTTAGTACGAGGTTGTGGTGGTTGTAGGGAGGGAGGGAGGGAGGGGGGGGGTATTAGCGGAGGGCTGAGGGCTCGAAATGGAGGTTTTATCTCTGGGAAACGGGCGCCCAGGAAGCGTTTTCCCGGAGACCGAAAACCTCCGGAGAGAGACAGAACACTGGTCGGACGGGGAGTCGCTTCTGCGAAGGGAGCGAGAAGGAACGATTGGATGATGGCTGGAGGGTTGGGGGCGGGGAGGAACTCGGGATCCTCTCCCCAGTTGGATTTATCTGCAGCCCAGACACTCCAGATCCCACATATCTTTGGGGGGTCCAATAGTATTTACTCCGGGAAGCTGCTTTCCCGTTAAACCGCAGACCTCCAGCCCTTTTATACCGCTGGATAGAGGAGAACCACAATATTGACGGCGGAGGGTTGGAGAGGAGGCCACTCCGTTTGGAAAACTACCGTCGCGTCTGGTGCTTACGGTTGTGTAGGACACTCCAGCACTAGCTGCCTGGGTTGGCAGCTACAACCTACCACTAAATAAATTAGAAATAGCCACAACATTTTTTTTTTTTTTTTGCGAATGTTCAAAGAAAATACGCTCAAATTAGTCCCCCATCAGACCACCAACTTGTCAAAATCATGCAAAATTGTAGAGCACGAAAGATGGGCTGGAGAGAACTACTGAAAATAACACAGATCTGCAAGGATTTGTTGTTGAACAGCTGGAGGCCTTTCTGCGTAGAATCTGAATCCAATCTCAGAATTGTCCTATCACGTCTGAATTTTGAGATATTTTCGGTTATGTACACGAAAAGTTGCTATTTTGGCTATTTTTGAGGTTAGATGCAGGCTGCATAAAATTTTCCTTTTTTTCTACATAATCTAGTACTACTATTTCTTTTTAAAATGATATTTTAGGATGTTTCTTTCAGAAGTTATGGCGTTTGTAAGGTGAGGAGATGACACGAGAAGCTTCTGCTGGGTTTAACAAACCCTTTTTTATCATACAATTTTTAAACCATGTAATCATATAACCAGGAGGTTTTCGAGGATACTCATTACGATATGGTTTAAATGTTGTATGACAAAAAAGGTTTTTTTTTTTTTTAGCCCAGCAGAAGTTTTCATGTCCATAAATTCCGAAAGAAGCATCTTACAGCCTCATTTTAAAGAGGAAGAGTAGTACTAGATGATGTAGAAAATAAAGAGAAATTTTATGCAGCCTGTATCTAACCTCAAAAACATCCAAATTATCCATTTTTCTGGTAGACAACAATTCAGACGTGGTAGGAAAATTCTGAGTTCGGATTCAGATTCTACGCAGAAAATTACTTCGGACATGACCTCCAGCTGCTCAACAACAACGAGAACCCAATTATTTGCAGATCTGTGTAATGACCCTATCAGACCACCAACTTGTCGAATTCGTCCAAAATGTTGAGCTCGAAATGTGGACTGGAAAAAACTAAAAGAATAATAAATTTAAGAGAAAAAAACTGTAGAACAATAACAAACTGGTATATCCCTACGGAGTCTTTCCAACTTTGATCAATGAAATGTGACCGTGTATAACGGAATTTTTGATGTGACCTAAATGTGGCACGAATACCGCGGAACTCGTTCATCTTTTCGTTTCCGTTTCCATTCAACGCCTGCCCATAAATTCTGTTTCTAATACCAATTCTCCATCAAAATGATCTGGAGCAATAAAACCGTCATTTATTAGTAGGACGGTCAACAGCTGTACGCGAAGGGAAAAAAAAAGTTTGGTTACACACAGATTATTGAAGGAAATTCGTTCGCGCGAGAGGGGAAAAAAGCAACTCCAAACACAGATTAACTGCCTCGTCCCGTTGACGTTTTTACGATTGGGCCCGACCTTTGAAGCTAATTGGTTGTAAATCAACGGGACCCATCTTTTCAACCATGTAGTACGCACACCCCGGGAATGATTTCTACATCCAGCGGAACAACGAACGCCGTTGAGATTCGCCAATGAGTTTGTCGATGGGACCGACTGTATACACCCATTTCTTTTTGACTCCGACGGCGTCTCGTTGACCTGTGATGAGATGATTTGATGCTTTCATCACAAAACAGTTGGGTTCTAACTAGGAAAACATACATTTTACAGGAGAACTTGGAGAAACAGCAAGTCCCGGAGTGCAGCGTGATTTAATGAGCGATTTGAGTGACTCAACCTCCCCCTTGTTTTCCCCAATATCCAACGTTTTCTACCATTTTCATCTGTAAGAATCCCCCTAAACTCACAATTTATTATTTATTGTCAAAGTTGATGCCACAACCAACTGAACTTTTGTGAGTTCAAAAAAAAAAACACAGTCTATAAGAGCGAATTTTCTAAGTGTATGTCTCCATTTTACTGATTTTATAACAAATTTATAACAAAGTTTAAGTAAACGTTTTCAACGCTGAACACGAAGTTGAAGGCAGATTTGCAATATCTCATTCCTTAACATCTCATTTACTATCGTGTTCAGCGTTAAAAAAAACTTTAAAATGAGGTGTCTCTTGTCAGACGGTTTCATTTTGGGATTTTAAGGGTAATTATACCCCCCTCCACATCACTCCTTAGAGTGACCCGATTCTGCCCATACGAACTCAGCCTATCAATTGCCAAGACAGATTCGTTCTGCAAATTTGAACTTTTTATATCAATGAACAATTTATATCAATGTGTACACATATTTGGCTGTGAATTCAGGAAGCGCCCCCCCCCGCTATCACCTCTTCTCGAACAAACGATATTTTACATTTCTCCAACTATTTCGTATTTTAATTGAACTTACACCTGTACTATCTAATAAACGAAGATCTAGACAGAAGGGAAATCTTTAAAGAAGGGGAGATCTTTGATGAACCGTTGTGGAAAAATGTGCAGTTCTTAACATCAAGTCATAGGACAATCCATCAAACTTAAACTTCTTTCCATCATGATGAACTATTTTAAACGATTTGCTAAAAGTTTTATCCTTGTCGCTCGGGGTTTACCGAATCGTTGCTCTTCGTTGTGGAAAGGAAAGCCGAATACAATTTTAAGTGTTATCGTTTAGAGAGGACGTTGGCCTTGGAGCCTCTAAGAATGCATACGATAGAAAGGGAGGATAATAGAAGAGGTGGGTACATTTACATTATCTATTAACGTAAATAAGACCGGAGTACGCAGCCTGGCGCCATTTTCAGTCTATCGCCTAACCGAGTTGTCTCGTTTGCCAGCGCTCCGCCTAATCTGGTCCGTAATATAATAATACGATACATACGTGCGTTCTTGTCGAGTTTGCTTTTCCAACAAGATGGAGGTGTCTGACGTTATCGCCATGTTTTTGTTATCCGTTTACGAGACTCCAATTGATGATACACTGAGAAGTGCTTAAGTGTACGAGGGGTCTAACGTACAACGCACACATATCGCCTGAAATTCAGCTCGTATGACATTTAGCGGTATTCACGTTCTGATAGTGTACGTTTACTGTTATAAATCACATGATGTTGTTTTACCCAATTTAAAATAATCACATTTACAAACCTCACCAGTGGTGTCCTTCCCATTCAACGTCTAG
This sequence comes from Stenodema calcarata, assembly GCA_963920205.1. Lineage (NCBI taxonomy): Eukaryota > Metazoa > Arthropoda > Insecta > Hemiptera > Miridae > Stenodema > Stenodema calcarata. Next base: position 12,333,236 of record OY986055.1, on the reverse strand, counting down.
TCTATTCTATTAGTGCCCCCCACCAATAATAGGCTGTAAACAGTAAATTTGTATGTATAAACTATTATTGAAGAACCAACAGGCTGCTCAACTACCGCCTGTATTTGAATGAATGAATGAATATATTTATTGCCACTTTTTATAGTAGGTATGTTATAAAATAATTACCTTATATTATATAATTTAACAGAAGTTCAACAACAAACATAAATCTACAGTACACAAACATAATAAATTAATGGAATATTTATAACAATATAGGAACATCTAGTGGACGAAACCGCGTAGCTCAGCTAGTGTGCGATCCATTCTTGGTAGACGTACTGTATTTACCTCCTGCCAAACGTTTATTACCTTTATGGAAATGTCTAGTTTTCTTATTGCTATCTAGTGGTGGATATCGTGTAGTACTAATGATGGTGTCGAGACTCTCGAGTGAAATAGTTTTCAGTGTACTGAAGAGATTGTTTAATTTCATATTGAAAACATGAGATTCGTTTGGATTATGGTACAAGTATTCCTGGTGCTTGTACGCTCACGTTTGGCCCAAATCCAACAAACGACATAATATATTATATTATTCCGAACAACCCTATATTCCAAGGTTTATCCCAATCGCACTTGCAGTTCAAGATTTAATTTTAATCTGATATAATTTCAATCAGGACAACACAGTCCGGACAGACGGTCATTTCAATCGGAGATTTCATTCTAATTTCAGGTTGAAGAACAAACTGGTCGAAACGTTGCTGTAAGTAGGCGTTTTGGCCATGTGGGACGAATCCTGTATTCGGGTTTGAGTCTATGTTGTTTTGGTGGTTTATACCAATAGGAAACGAGAATCGCGAGAATTTATTTTTTGAGGTGTTTTGTTTTTGACATTTTATGTCTTTACTTTGCTACATAAACTCGAAAATGTAACGCGGGAATGAAACGCGGGAATGTAACGCGGGAATGAAACGCGGGAATGTAACGCGGGAATGAAACGCGGGACATGTAACGGAGTTTCTGATGATTTTCGCTTACAACCGATTCGTTGCTAAGGAACTTTATCTTCGCCAGTTATCATTGTACAAAAATCGTTCACCACTCGTTGGATAGCTCTCAATTTGCGTACTTGTACGAAAGCTGTACCCACCGTTTGTGTTTTTCCGCTTTAGTTTAACATAGAAATAAGCTTTAGGAACCACTCAGTTGATCCGAGGCGTACGCAACCACGAGGGACATTTTATGTCTTTGCGCCCCCTCCCATCAGAAACTTATATGAAGCTTGCATTCATGTTGACGATATAAATTTTTGAGAATATCACCTGTGTGTAAACAATTATTTAAACAATCACGCTCATACCGCAGCTTGTCGGCCCCGCACTCCGCAGTGGTTAACGTAATATGGTTAGGTAAATTTAGTTTTAGTTTCAGAACTAATTTTTGCCCAACTCTGGTGTAGTGTTATGATTCTAGTTTCTCATTTTATAGTGATTTCTTAGTAAGAGTTACTTATAATTAATAAGCAAGAGTGTACCTGGTCTGAATTTAGAGACTGTTTAATTCTACGAAGTGCAATCTCATATACTTACATAAACATTTTTGTAAGGACAAATTGATGGAAAAAAATGAAAACTTTTTATCAACATTTTGTTATTTTCCCCCGTTTTCTGCGTCCATTGCTGTCTTTAACCATCAAAACAACTATTAAGAGTTACGACCATTTAGAATTGCAACAACTACATTCCACAAGCCGCTAGATACCGTCACCTTCTCAAAACCCGTATTTTCCGAGTAAGCACTAAAATATGATTGACCAACCGTGTCGGGGTTGTAATTCCAATTATATTACCATTCCGCGCGGTTAGTCGAATCGAGCCACGAGCTCAGAAGCGAATCAACATCCATGAATACGATCACGAATATACTCACAAGGTCGTCAATATTGTCCCTCCTCTTTTTACAAATAGCGGAATAGAAAAATGAAATTGACACTCGAAAGAGACGACGAGGATTGTTCAAATCGACGACATTGTCTGTCATCGAGAGGTTGTTAGATCTTCACTGATCGGTCGAGTGGGTAACGCGGGGCCTGTCGGGTTTGAAGGAATTGACACCTGTCACAATCCTCAAGTACTTTCAATAGCAATTAATACGACGGTGGCTTCAATCACGGACATTGTTCCGACCCTTTGACCTCGTGTATTAATCTTTATCGCTCTTGAAAATTGAGAGGATGATTGTATATTTTAGTAAGTACTAACCATTTTATCACTGGGCTATTACTATGGCCGACAGTACTTTTATATTTGGTTTATATGGTTTATTGGCACAATAGAGAATATAAACAGAAAAATAATCAGATACAGAAAACTGAAAATGAACTTATTATATAAATTGATTAAAATGTACACGCAATCTGCTGTAAAACGAACCGATCAAAATGAGATCTTACAACTTCAAAATAAAATAATGCCAGTGCCCACGGCATGCTAAGTTCTTAATGAACTTGTGTTATGCCGCGGAGTCGCATGCATACCATAATATTGTTACTCCATAACCCACCAGCAGACTAATCAGTCAATCAATACTTCTTACATTTTCATATTGTTACAAGAGTTAGAGAATTGTAGGAACATGCATTATGCTGGAATCAGGAATCGCTAGATATCCTTACCATTATACCTTGTATTTCTCTCTTAAATGTGGAAAAGCTGACAAAATACGCCATGGTTATAAAAACAATTTAATGCCGTCACATATGCGGTCCTTCTATGAAGTTCTATGGCAATTTTGGTAGTCTTATATTAGACCTAACAGTATTTCTTGTGTGATATCCACTTGCACCTACATGACATTCATCGACGCCCCTAATGAATACCCTTAAGCAGGAATCCTTAATAAAAAGCGACAAGATGAAGGATTTTTCAACGTGAAGATGTAAATGAATGCAAAATGAAGGCGCGGAATTCCAGAGGCTTATTAAAACCCGATCACCTAGCCAGCCAGCCCTCTGACGTCATAGGCTCTTACGGCATAGGCTGTGACGTAATAGTTGCCAGCCGTCTGACGTCATACGCTCGTGCGTCATAGGCGCTGACGTAATAGTTAGCCTCCGGCCAGCCGTCTGACGTCATAGGCTCTTACGGCATTTGCGTTGACGTACTAGTTGGCCTCCTGCCAGCCGTCTGACGTCATACGCTCGTGCGTCATAGGCTCTGACGTAGTGGCCCGCCTGTCGCTTGTGTTCTGACGTAATCCGAGGGAAAGGGTGAATCAAGGAAACAAATTTTTCCCGTTTCAGTTTATGTGCCAAAGCAAAGACATGAAAATGTCAAAAGAATGTCAACTTCCTCCTGTTGTTGATACAGTCGAGAATTAAATGCTTGCATTCGAGTCTGCAACACATTGGGACATTTTATGTCTTTAAAGAAGTGATTCAAGAACCTTCGAACAATGCTACATCACCTACCCCAGTAGCGTAGTTGTTATACTTAATTGTAGGGTTCATCATAAATTATGAAGCTTGCATTCGTATAGACAATATAAATTATTGAGAATGATCACCTGTGTGTAAACAATTATTTAAACAATCATTTTTTTAAATTCGTTTTATTTGCTTCACCCCAAACTACGATACCATACTTCAGCTGGGAATGAACGAGGCCATAATAAATCATTTTCAATATCTCAATGCTTAGGAAGCTCCACAAGATTTTAAAAACGTAAAATAGCTTCCGTAGCTTCTTCACCAGTGAATCAATATGTACATCAAACCTTAGTTTCCCGTTAAACACAACTCCCAGATACTTACTATAGTCAGAAAAAGGTAATGAGCGACGTGATATTTATAACTAGACAGCAACTTGTACCCATTGATCAACTTTCTCACTGTCTAAAGCTTTCCCATTAATCAACTCACTCGATTCTAAAGTTCCCAATATCAAATTTTTCATTATCCAAATTTGCCCATTAATCGACTTTTCCAATGTCCGCAGATCACATTTATTCTTTAAATTCTTCACAAGTTGGTGAACGGACCAATCGACTGCCCCTCACTCCTTGCACGAATCAATTTTTCAATCCCTCAGTTCCATTCTCGCTCGGGATTCACTATTTCAAATTCCATTCAGCTCGACAAATTAACTATACCACAGACCTATCTATACCCTTTTGCAGAATCCCTATCTATACCCTTTTGCAGAATCCCCCGGGAAGTAATTGCGATGCTGCAGATTCATCCCGACTTTGACTTCTTCTCCTCTCCCTTATACAGAATTAAAACATCTTATAGGTATAAATTATTCTCAATAACCCTAATCGCCACTCAAAGCCTTCCTTAGATTCAACATATTTTATGTCATTCTGGTGGATATAATTGTTGTTTTTTCCTTAATTCTTGTTATCTACTTTATACTTTGGTATTAAACAAATTGTAATTGGGTTTGCCCATATTTTTAACGAATAAACAAATAAATTACTTCAATCTGCGAGATGAAGAAATTGTTTATTTCCAATTCATACTCGATTCGAATTGTGATAATGAAATTTGATGGTACGATGTGTACTTACGTTTCTACCATTTTACCAAAGGCGTTCTTACAACAGGGATATGATACCATAAATGTAAGTAGGAATACTGTGTAGATAAATTAGTATGGATATGCTGACAACATCTTTGAATCACACTGACTTAACAAAGAAACTTGTCTGTATAACAGTTACACAGACAAGTTTCTTTGTTATGACAGTGTGATTCAAATAATGTTGTCATCATATCCATACTAACTACCAGTTACTGGTCTGAAACTTGTATCAGTTATACCACTGTTTTTGACCCTACTTTCAATGCTACAAGTAATTATTATTTCGTTTTTTTCGATATTTATTTACCTATGTCTGGCAACTAATATTTTGGCGTTTTTTCTTGTTTCAGGTAAGTTGGTGATCCTCATTCCTCTCATGCTTGTAAGTGTTTCACATTTTCTTCACCTCACACAGAAAATATTCACGTCTAAAATCATGTTTGTTTTAACGGATCACGTTTATAAATGTGTATGATACTGTAACACCGTTTTTTCAAAAATCTCCAATTCCCCACAAAGTATAACTAGATTAGAGTAGATTGGTTATTCGATTGAACACCAATAACTAACCTATCCACTTACATTTTTGGTTATTTCATCGCATGAACTGGACTAATTTCGAGCCATCTAATTTTTTCTTTCATCATACAAAACTATTACAGATCAACTACAAAAATGGTGACCATAAAAAGCGTGAAAAATAGCTAAAAATGGGGTCAAAAGCTCGCTAAACATTGTGGAGGAATGCATTTCTCGTATGTAATGGTGATTATTGATGCAAATATACTTGAAAATCCCAGATCCGCTACTCCACCCTGTGCTTTCCAGAGGATCTGGAAATGAAGTGGGTTTTTCAAGTGTATTGGCATCAACAATCCACCATTAATGTTATGTGCCACATATTATGTGCCATCCAGCACGAGTTGAAGTTGGTAGTTGTAAGGTTTTCTATACAGCAGAATTGAACCACCTGATCTCAGCACAAATAAGTCCTGCCTTGGTACATTTCCATGCCACATATTTCCTCCAGGTTTACCACCTATATTGTAGGCCTACCACTCTCTTAGGTACTATTTCATACCACTGAAAATACAAGACACGTGGTATGATTACAAGGCAAGTGAAGATAATTAACGGTTACTACATATAAATACAGTTGTGGGGCCACAGAATGTCTCATTTGGGTTTTCAAACAATTCAGTAAACATCATGTGCAACACTCCGGAATTTCGAAAGACATTTTGTCAAACAATAAAGTATTGCGAATTTTGAAGCCGTTGCAATTTCAAACCGTGCAAAACACAATCGGTCGGATCTGCCGACCATTTTTTTTTTTTTTTTTTTTTTTTTTTTTCAACAATTCCCGTCGTTGAGGTCCCTCGTGATCGTTTATATGGGCAATCCACGAGGTAACCCGAGGAACTCGAGGCGTTCATAACCAAATAAATATGTGAACCTTTCCGCCATGTCCCCCCCCCCCCGGCCGCCCCTGACCGTGTTCCGTATTAACATCAACGACACCACAGCCTCCTGAGCTCCTCATCTCATTAACCATGCAGACGTATATGGGCCCTACCGGTGATCCTTTACAACATTTTCCTTTTTCTCTTCTTCTTTTTCGTTTTTTTAAAAGTTTCAAATTTTTTTTTCCTTCTCCTTCTTTACTGTCTTTTTTCGAATCCTACCCACCGAATCTTTCCTCGTCCCGCCTTCAAATGATATGAATTATGTATGAATCCGAGTTCCCTCCGTACCCCACGGTCCTCGGTTAATGAGGAATAATATCACTCCTTTCCTATCACTCCTTCCCTCTCTATCGCCTTTACGCTTTTTTTTTCTATACCTTCGAAACTTTTTTTTTCTCTCTCTCTCTCTCTTCCACCGCGTATGAAAAGTTTTATTGAAATCTCGAAAATAATTTATGGTAATTGTTTAATAACGAAGTGCCGACTATCGTTTTTAGCCCATAAACGACGGCGTTTGAGATCTAAACGATCCATTTACACGATCGTTTAGAAACGTGAAAACGCGAGTAGCTCCCGACGGTACCGCCTTTTACGACTTGTAAAAATATTCAGTTTCTAACCGGTTATAAACACTTATCGCGCAATTTTCACGTGTCTTCTCAAATCGGCTCGTTTCTATGTTGAATATCCAAAGTGACACTGTTGATCCAAGAGTGGATTGATGTTTTATGGGTGGGTGTGATAAAATGATGGGATGGCCAATCTCGATGTGGTAGTAATAAATGATGTGGGCCCATCATGTCTCAATCATCAATTCATTAAATATTCATTGAAGATCATCAATTCATTAATTATTCATTGAAGATCATCAAGCTTGTATGATACGTTGTTCAATGACATAATGCTTAGTAATCTATGTGAGGGTATTAAAGAGAGAGAAGGAAGTTGAGTGATGCAAAATCACTTTATAACTAAATAGTGAAGGGAGTTTAAGAGTATTTTCTCATCTTCAAGGCTATTATCACATATTTCGACTAAATGGTACTCAACTTACACATTTTAGGTAATGCACAAGTTTATTCCCTTACAATCGGTAGTGTTTCTACCTATTTTTCAGTAGTGTACTGCACATCTTGGCTGCACTCTTAACAACTGCACTATCAGCGCATAATGTACGCTCCAACTAATCGTTAAGTAAATTACCATTCAGTAGCAATAATTGATGTGAATAACCCTTCAAGACGAGAAAATGAACATCCGAAACGTTACCATAAATCGTCTTTTCCTCTCGACTTGACCGACCCTCAACAATCTCCCCACACTTTTTTATTTCAGGGTCAATGCATTCGTCATTTTCGAATAAATAAATAAAAGTGTCAATTTAAAAATCAATTGCAGAAATCGGTTGTTAATCATACAAAACCTACTTATAGCGCTACGGGTTCTCTATGAATGTCTTTCTAGTAAGGTCGGAAACGACTTTGTATATTTTCTTTCAGTAGATGCAGTCAGAGTTTAATAGCTTTTAACGTGAATGACAGAGTGTTTTTGAACATGTATTCAATAATTCCTGTATAGCATTTTAGAGGATTTTATTTCGTATTTCAATAATGAAGCGTCAGGCAAATATTCCTGGTAGTGTCCGTCGTGCAGTGGAAGTGGTTAGTGTAAATCTTTAGTTATGCCATTTCTCCATTACATCGATGCCCTGTGTCGATGCCCTGCATCCCATATGCTCAAAATCAATATTCTCTTTCTACAGGTCAGTTCTCGTGTACATAAACTCCCTGCCTGCCCACGAAAACATCTCTGAAACTGGCGAGTTTTCAATAAACAAGGGAACTGAAGGCAACTCAGAAACAAACCAAATGTAGATAACAACTAAAGAAAAATAATTTACTCTTCCATGTTGATCAATTCTTGTAAGATCAGGGATACAGATTCCGAAACGGCAGTTAGTTAGTACGGTACGTTTGGTAACCGACATTTTCAAGGAACGCCTCTCAGTAGGTACAAAGTTCGTCCGCTCATTCCCTTACATTCATTTGTTTGTTGCTGAAGTTAACGAGACTTTGAAATTGACTTTCCAGTTTTTGCAAGAGTTTTGTGAGAAATGTGATGATGGGGTTATCCTGGCAAACGAGGATATCACAGAGTGGCTTAATGGAACATTTTCAGTCACTGTCTGACGATGATATTCTCAACGAAATTCGATCCCCTTAAGACGAATCTGATGATGACTTAGCGGACTGTCTCCAACCGCGCAGCTTTCAATGCTATCAATATGTGCACCAAATGGGCTGAAGAGAGTGGCAGCCCAAGTGATGATGCCCTCGTGCTAAAATGACTGCAAGAGGGCATTTATAATGCAAAGGAACAAAAACACAATAAATGATTGCTTCTCTTATTACATACCGGCGTTTGTGTATATGTACTTAATTTGTATTTCTTCGTTCAATATATGTGTACACATTTTCATTACATCACGTACAATTCACAGTAAAATTGTTCTTATGATTACTCTCGATAGTCCGGAATTCTTCGATAATCCGGCGGTGGTGTGGTCCCATATATGCCGGATTATCAAGATTCTACTGTATATCCACACCGGCTCGATCATCCTACAAATCGGCATCCAATTTGCAAAAACCTGTAAATTCACTTTTTGTCAAAAATGAAAATTTGAGGGTTTTTGTACATGACATGTTCAAAAACCCTCAAATTTTCATTTTTCATTTTCATTACAAGAACTAAACATTGTTTAGTTCTTGTTGATACAAGTTTTAGGTTTTGGCCACGTGGCTGTTGATATTTAAAAAAAACCCGTTGGAGCCAACGGCGTATAATATTCTTGAAATATTCGCTAAAAAAATACTGAACAGAAGTATGATTATGGTTGGGTGTAGGGTTTTTCTATCCTACCTCACGGTTTTGTGCTCCCTCCCAACCTTGAACGTCATGTTTCTATGGGATGGCCCCGTATAAAATTGAGTTAAAGGATCCAAAATATATTTTTTCTATTGAAGAAATATATCGACGGTCTCACAGCAACACCCCATATCGTCATTTTCTCAACTTGTCAGGAGGGCTGGAAAACCGCCTTCCAACGATTTTCTCCTCCCATAATCAGTACATTTTTTAATTGTGGTATTTTTACAACATAAATACCCACCTTTATGAACTTACGAAAGAAAGTTAGTCAATATGTAACAAGAGGGCGCATGCTTCGATATGCATAACGCATTTTCGTCAAAAATCACGATGTGGGATGTTGCTGTGAGACCGTCGATATGACAAAACCAATTGGATATTAACGATATTATCGGGCTGCAACCCCAAGGAGTTGTACCATTTTCACGCGTCCATACCGAAGAATGTCGTTCGTCTCGCGATTGTCGCGACAGTGTTTTCCATTCATCCGCAGGCTAGACGCGATTTGTCTACTTCATTCGTTCTTCCAGCTTATTTTTTCCCTATTTTTCTCCCCTCGGTTTCTCTTTTCCTCTATTTTCTTCCCTTTTTTTCTGGCATCGTTCGTCTGTCCCCCCCACAAAGCCCCGCTAAAAGTCACGGTCCGTTGATTTGGGTCCTTCTTCTCCCAACTTCTCTCCTACTGGTTCCTTAAATGTTATGCTACACTTCCAAAAACTTCTCAGTTGGCTATTGACCGATGGAGTTGTCCATGGAAGATGTTTGTTGGCTCCTGCCCAACCTTTTGTATGTGGGTGCTTGTGTAATAAAAGAACGGAAGAACTCGGTGTGTTTGCTTCTAGTCACACTTGTCGTCCTTGTTTTTCTTTTTTTCCTTTTACTCCTTTGTTTTTTCGCCTTATTTTTTTGTCCACTAGTTTTGAACACGGAAAGCGCCAATTCCTCCCTGCGCAATCCTGTGGTTTTTTGCCTCTTGAGTCTCCACAATTAATAGGTTTGCACGGTTCTTGATCGATATGAATCACTATGAATCGATATAACACTCATGACCCCGTTGAATTTCCGTTGTCCATTCGATTGACAAGCGTGAGCGTTCGACGTCGCCTTGAATGAGCAGTAAAATGAGGCTCCAAATGAGGCGTTCAGAATCAAAAGTGGATAACTCCGAATTGTCGAATTTTACACGAGAGACCAAAACTATCTCGAGCTCACAATCACTGGTTAGTTTTTTTCCGAATTTCATTCGTTTGTGACATTATTTATTCCCGCTGAACTGCCCCAATATGATTTCGCTATCAGACGTATTTTTAAAAAAAATGGAACTCTGATCCGATTTTAATATTGAAAATGATCTTCAACGCCATGTTTCACACGGTCAGAGTTGGATTTTGGTCTTGAAACTCTCAGAACATACATGTATGTTCTGCATTTCCTTGTCTGAACTTATGCAAAACGTAATACAGTAGACGTTCTCTTAACCGGCCTCGTTTCAACCGTCCCACCGCTTTAACCGGCTTCTTCTGGGAATGCACTGTTATTGTTTGGATTGCTGCTCGTGCCCTCATACATTGTACTACATATGTGTTTTTTACAGTTTGTGACATGCTATTTTTCAATTTGTATTTCTAATTCAGAATAAAAGTTGTTTCCGTAGAGTTTTGAAAAACACTATTGATTTATTTCATTTTTTTTTCTTTTTTAATGGGGTTTTAACTACCGGCTTTCTCGTTATCCGGCCCTGGGTCGGTCTGCTGTAGTACCGGTTTTGAATAAAAAGGAGATACCCACTTTATATTCTGAAGGCCTCAAGTAGACTGATACACCCGTATATAAGTACCTTACTTGGCATAAGAAATCACTCAAATCTGTAACTTGAAAAATATATATACCTATGTAAATAGTGGAGGTTTTTTTGACTAGGAAACAGTAGAGTAGTTTGCGGGTGAGGGTGACCAACACTAGTCGTTGTTATCATTTGTTTATTGCAACGTTTCAATCTTGGAACAAGATCCTAATCATGCATCCTACAAAACAGAAATATGGGAGAGTTATTATGGTTAAGTTATAAATGGTGACTTACAAACTAGTAATGAAAGGAATAAAAGTATGAACTTACATGATAATTATCCGAATGGTACACATTTGGTCGCGTAAGGCACAGTATAACGTTTGACAAGGAATGCAAGAGATGGATGTTGTTGGGATGGATATTATACCGTAACTATATAGTTACGGTGGTGGAGGTTGGTTGGACAATAATATTTGTTATACTTGTGTTATTGAGAACGGAGGATGATTTGGAGTGTGAATGGGATGGTTAATTTTAAAAGTCTATGGTATGTTGTGGCTACTCGTAATCTAAAGATTTCCTTTCATAACTAGTTTGTAAGTCACCATTTATAACTTAACCATAATAACTCTCCCATATTTCTGTTTTGTAGGATACATGATTAGGATCTTGTTCCAAGATTGAAACGTTGCAATAAACAACGACTAGTGTTGGTCATCCTCACCCGCAAACTACTATACCTATGTAGGTATATATATTTTTGGCAAATCAGAATCTCATCATCCGTGTCGGGCATCAACTCTACAGAGTAGTATTTTTTCTCGGTTTTTCATTCGTGTTAATACAAATTTAAGCTTTCGAAGGGCTATTAATAAAGAAATGTATTTTTAGACACTTAAAATGCAGTAATTTTATATATCCAAGGCCCAGAAGTTCTAACATATGACCCCTTGTTTTGATCTTTGAATGACCAGTCACTATTAGGGAGCCTGAAAAAGTAACTCTTTGCTGCCACAAGTTACCTCGTGTGAAAGTTATTCCATTGCGGGCCGCTCTCTTCGCTCGCTCGCCCAAAAAACCCGTCAGTTTCAGCCACCGGTCATACGTGTACATGTTTTATAAATAACTTATAACCCTTCGGACTTTATCTCATGGATAACCCGAATGGCTCGTCCCAGTCACCTGTTTCGTCGACCCACTAATTCACCCGTCCCGTCAGCCTTTTACGGTGGTGCAAGTCTTTTAACTCACCGGGCTCCGCACTGGTAAATAATTAAAACCGGCCTTGTACCCTTGGATTTTAAGAGTTTAGCTTTTCAATACGCTTTACTGACGTTTTGAAACATGTTAAGACTTAATTCTTAATTCTACTTAGTAGAATAGCCGTTGTCATGAATTTTGGCATTTTCGAGGTTTTGATGTGGTGTGATTCACATGTTTAAGAGCTATTAGCTAAAACAAGAGAAACGGCTGGAAACAAAATTTGTTATGAAACCAGTAAAATAGAGACATTTTACATAAAACCAGCCATTTCTTCAAAATTTCGCTCTTATAGCCATGCTGCATGACTGTTTTTTTTGTTTCAAATGAGGAGTTTTTTCCGTTAACTGCTTCGCAGTCTGAGAAACATGAAAGATAATTGATGTCGAAAGAAATGATATGGCATTAAAAGGAGGTTGTTAGTGATAGTTGTATGTTGAATGCACTTACCTGTTATTGTCATTTCAAAAAATGAGATTAGTTAAGTGGAAAATGCGCTCATAAAGGTCATCCTGCAAGATCCTGGGCGGATCAGGACCCAGCAAGGGCCCGCAAAACTCTGTGTGAAGGCACGATCGGTAAATACCTCAGAGGAAAATTTATATTCCAAACACCGGTAGGTTTAACTTACCACCAATGGGATCGTGGTGAGACCGCAAAAACCGCACCTTTGCGCTGAGCAAAGCGATTCGGAAAAGGTTCCCTCCTCAGGGAAGGGAAGGAATGGGATATTTGTATGCATAGTGTTGCACCGGCCCGCAATCCGCCGGTTAATCACGGCAAGGGAAATCTGTGTGGCAGGTCTCATTAAAATGTCGGTCCGACGGAGCACGGTCGGTCTGTTGGACCGCGGTAAAAGGTGAAGGGGTTATCGCTTATCGGAGTAGCCCGACTCTGGTTGGCTACCAGCTTATCGCGAAGTCCGGTTCAAACTGTCATCGAAAAACCTGTTATATCAATTGGACGCGGCGGAGGCGGTTATTACGGAACAGTCGCTTCGTGAGGCGGCGAAAACTTATCGTTCTAAAGCTACTGGAAGTCCGTGTAGTTTTTGGCATACTCGTACTTATTGCAGGATACCTGGATACTGTGTTATTGAATAGTTGAGTGTAATATCACATATCCTTCTCTGACCAAATTCCATATAAAATTACCAAACATTGCAAGAATACCTTCATGAAAATATCAGAAACATGCTTTTGTACAATTCTTATTAGAGCTATTCTACGCTGTGTAACTGAATAGTTGAGTGTAATATCGACTACTGGGCTAACATAATACCGCAACTCAAGAATTGGAGTGTGAAAAGTCAAAAATCCTAAATGTTGGGAAAACGCGTTTAAAATTTTGGGTCCCAAATATCGCTAAATATGTCGTTAAATTACTTTTTTAGAGAAGCGGCTTATCCAAGTTCGTAGATGGGCAGAATCGGGGCACTCTAAGGGGGGGTTTGGGGAGTTTTATGGGAAAAAATCACCCATAAATTCCCAAAATGAAACATTTTAAATGTTTTTTATGCTGAACTTTTTATGGTGAATATACAAGTATTATATTCTTGAAGGGCACATCAAGATCTGTCCGCCTATGGGTATAACTCGAAAATCGAATTTTTCGACTTGTCACACTCCTATTCTTGAGGTGCGATATGTTATCCTTAGGATATTATCCTTCTCTTACCAATCCTATATAAAATTACCAAACATTGCTGGGAAAGAATACGTTCATGAAAGCATGAGAAATATGCTTTCGTACAATTCATATCAGATCTAGTCAAACACTGTGTTATTGAACAGTTGAGTGTATTATCGACTAGTGGGCTAAAATAACCTTCTCTTACCAAATCCCATATAAAATTACCAAACATTGAAATAATACCTCCATGAAAACATGAGAAACATGCTTTTGTACAATTCATATTAGAGCTAATCAAACATCGCCTTGCCCACTACCACCTATTGGCATATTCATTTTACAGACTGTCCAGAATAGCCCTTCTCTACCCTTCAAGTTCCTATTTTCAGGATGTCCAGTTTTCCACGAAATTTTCGGTGTAAAAATACTGACAATGAATTGTTTTTCATGAAAATTCAGTTTGAAAATATTCTGCCTTAAATTACATATTTTTATTTGATTCAGAAAGAACACCAAATTCTGTTCTTTGGCACACACATGAACGGGAACATGATAGTGTTCACCAGCGTTAAAATTTATAGTTTCTAACGAGAAAAACACGCTTACAAACCACAAAGTTTTTTGATTCGATTTGCAAATTTCGAAAGGGCAGTCTTAGCTGTAATTGTGTCCTGTGTCACTTCTGCCCACGTTTTTCCCACTTTTTTCAACGAGATTTTGGGGCTTGAGTAGAAAGAAGAGCTTTTTTGCGAAAAATTGTTGTTATACTTTTTAGACGGTTCGGACAATTCTCGACAGCAGATTCAGATTCTAAACAATGTTTTCCGTTTCCTAAAAATGTTGGGTTTGCTGCCACTTTTTCCCAAAGTATTGAAATAAACAGATGGTCAGGTGGTGGTAATTATTAGTCATGGGTGGTCCCCTCGGGCGAGCGTTCGGTAGGCGATGTGTTCGAGCTTCAATTAATTTAACACTTGCGTATAAAAAATACATATTAATGAGAATTATTGACGTAAGTTATTGACAATGGATGTGTGGACGCTGATGTGAATATTTTTCTCCGTTAAATTTCATTGAATGAAATACCAAAGTCATTAACATCTTCCCAAATAATTTCGTAAAGAACGAGTACTTTTCAAGACCTTTTTGCCGACGACACGACGATGCTGCCTCAGAAGTTGGCGCTAGTCATGTCAGGTGGAGTAAAGCAGAGTTGCAAATTGGGATTTATGGGGAATAACAGATGGATATACATAGCTACAGGAAAAGGTGCATCGATCATTGAACAGATAAGGTATTTGACTGCATCATACCTGACCAGAACTCAAATTCGTTTGAAATTCGGTTTACTTGCTTCTCGGTGGCTCAGTATTTATCTAAATTCTTTTTCATTCATTTTTTGAAAATGAAAATTTCGCTTTTTGTGTGCCAAACAACGTAGAACGGTAATTTTGGGGATTCAAATAAATTGCGAATAGTCGTCATTACTGAGTTCGCGTTCGTCAATCTAAATATAAGTTTGCGCGATGATATTGTTGTCATGTCTTGCTCGTTGTGTTAATTGAAGATCCATCAACTCGATATGATCAAGATTTGAGTCCCCGACCTCTCGTCGCCATATATTAGCTTTGCTCGTACGTCTTTTTATTCGCCTGAAGTCGTTACGGAGTTTGATTATTCGTGCCCGAGCCAGTCGAGAAAACCTCATTAGATTTTGCGTAAAGCTACACCTTTCGCGGTTTGGGCCGGAAGTGGGCGGCTGGCGAATGGATATGGGGGGGGGGTCTGTAATGGTCAGCGGTTTCGACCAATCCCCGAGCGGTATTAGGTTGAAACTCTGAAACCCCTTTTCTCAGCCATATAACTTTCCTGTCCATTTAATTGGGGTTGAGAAGAGACGCAGAGGTTTCGTTCCAGGATGTTAAGCCTGCTTATGCAGTCTTTCGTTATGTCGGCTTGTCCAAAGTTTGATGTCATTATAGCTGCATCATGTCTTACCACAGCTTACAACTGATGTATTTCAATTAAAATCCATTTGAATCAACTGTGTTCTCTTTCAACTCCCTTAAAATTTGTGGTATTTGATATACCTAACTGGAGTTTATTGTTTTTGGTTTCATTTTTTAGTATACTTTACAGTATGGAATTTGACGTCATTAGCGGCAATGGTTACTGTCTAAACGACGAGTTGTCGAGGGAACTAGTATCCCAATGCGTTATCTTAGGTCGATTAATAAGTTCCGTGCGTTTAACCCCAACAATTCCCGATAATAACAAATTGAAATGTAGACCAATTAGACTCAGCCTGGCCAGGAAAGAGGAATGATTTAACGTCCGCACAAGAGAAATATTATACAAATGAACGTAATTATATTGTAATTCTGACTGGGGTTAGTGCCCCTGATCAGTTAAAATAATTTGTTCTGTAGTTGCGGTTACCGGATCTGAAACAGAAGACCAACAGTAGTAGTTGAATAAGAAAGCTCAATCACAAATGATCTCGTAACCAGTTGAATAATGCGGTGATAATGGAGATTACAGGGGGAGTGCTCCTTCTAATGAGGGGTTAGCAATAAATGGTACTTGGGAACCGCTCGTGTGACTGGTCAGGGTAATTACCTGGTGCGGGGAAGTGGGAGTTTTTTCTCCTTTTGAGGGAAGACGTAGAAGTTCATAATTCATCGAGGCAGCGGATTGATCGAGAACAGGGTGTAACTATACGAACGGAAATAGTAATGGTATTAATAATGAAAACAAATTGAGGAAGACATCTTATCTATTCCCAACGCTCTCGACTGACCCGTTGTTCGGTCTTTCTTGCTGGTGGTCCTTGTTACGGCCCTGGAGATGGGGTCCGTTGAAGATCGAAATTTGGAGAATGATCGATGTCTTCTGAGACCGTAGAAAGAATTATCTAGTATGAGCCTGATCGCGACAAGGATCAAGACGAACAGACCAAGGTCGTTTGAACAAGTTGGGAGAATGAGGATGGATTGAGAATGAGGATGCTCTTGCATGCTCTGGCTCTGCGGAGATCACTCGCCAAGTACCGGGATATGTGGAAAACTAAGCTTGTGACTTGGGGAACTAAGCTCGTCAATAAGAGAAGGCAATCTCGACATAATCAACCTTGCTGAGCGAGTACTGAATTGGAGAATATATTGGAATGAATATCGAGAACGCCTTTGAAATTGTTTAGGTTCCGCTCAAATATGTCGACTTTTCTGCGCTACACGAGTCAAAAAATATTGTATCAGTATATGGCTGTTGCTGCTTTCTAATTCGTCTGATATGCATCCGACAAACTATCAAGGGAGAAAGAGAAAAAAAAGTTGATTGTCAAGGAAGAAAACAATTGATCATTAATTATTACAAAATGGAATTATATCTATCAAGTTCCACGTGGAAAAAAATTATCGTTGTATCTAAATATTACATTAGTACCTTGGGAGTAAAAACAAATTGGCAATCTGGTTTGCAGCGTCAATATCTCTGGAGGTAGAAAATGAGTAATGTGATATGTGGAAGACTGTTACCCAGTATAATATAACCTGGGGACACCCTATCAGAGATAAGAAGACTTCTATTTTCACGGTAAAAAAAAAAATATATATATATATTTGCAACACAAAATACTCGTATATTACCATACGAATATTTTGTGTTGAAAATATATTTTTTTAGCGTGAAAATAGAGGTATTCTTATCTCTGATAGGTTGTCTCCAGGTTCAATTCATAGTGTCCCTAGGTACATGCAGGTATTGTACCTAGGGACATATTTAATTTTTTTTTTTTTTTTAATTTGCTGTTACCCAGCATTATGAGTTTCTTTGAATATAAAGACACCATTGATGTGGATCCAATGAGTTGTCCTAACAATCTCTCTGATATAAAATCCGATTTTTCGACACAGTACTTATTGATGAAAAAATGGCCAAAGTCCAAAATTTGAAGATTTTCTTAAAATCACTGTTTTTTGTTTATGTGTTTGCTTTGTTATTACGGTGGTCATTCGGCCACAGGTACAAGTACAACTGCAAGTACACACAAAACGTCGCCAAATAGAATGAAATAGTCACGATGAGACAGACAAAATGTGCTCAAAACGTTTGGTTAAGGTTGGGGGACTTGAAAAAAGTATAATTGTCCAAGTATCAGAATGTGTCAACATTTTATTGATAATAATGATTTCAATCGACCCGCCGTAAAATGTGTCGAAAGTACAAGACGAGGTCTCCAATTGAACGGGACTTTGTCGAAATGTCGCCTCGAGAAATTACGTGGAATAGAATAGGTCAATATCGACTGAGGCAAAATAAGATCACTCCCACCTGCCATTCGATCGGACCGGACCTCCCTTAGATTTATTCCCCCGTCCAAACAACTTCTTCGAGAACCACTGACAGCTGTTTACCGGAGGGAAGGTCTTTCCAAGTTTCTCTTAACGCTCCGTGAAATTACAGCGAGATCCTTCTCTCTCTCCACGGGTACTTCAGAGATACCGTCCCATTCTCATGGTGAATCCTCCCTCAGTATGTGTGTGTACGTACTTCGTCCTATCGCTTCTTCCTGATGCGAGTATGAGTGAAACCTTCTCGGAGGAGGTTTTTCCTTGAGACGGACAGCTTCCCCAGCTTTGATGCCCCATAACCTGATATTAGGTGTACGGTTATAATTCACCTCTTCACTCCTTTTCCATCTCCATCGGCATCCCGAACTCCTCTCTTACTTCTTTTTCTACGGGCTCAGTGGCCGTTAAGTTAGTTACCCTTTTCGGTTTTTTCCTTCAATTCCTTCTCTCTCCATTTTTTTTCTTTTAAACTCGAAGTTCCTCGCCCACGCGTTCATTCTTCCCATCAAAGGTTGCCCTTTACCTTGATGAGCGCTTCTTCGCCTTCATTTTAGTTTATTATTTTCAATAATGAACCTTAAGAAACTGACTGTTTTCCCCTTAAAATTGGTGGGTTTACGTATCAAGATACGTCGAAACAAAAATGCAATTATGAATTCCAATGGTTCACTAAGGAAAATCAACTAAATCCGTTGTACTGTGAAGTATGGCATACGGGCTTGAGTCGGGCGGAGGATGGTCAAAACGCCGATGCTCGGAAGCTTCAACAACGATAAAGCGTTTTATACAAATTTGAAGAAAAAAAAATTGAAAAAAATTGAAAAAAACGTTAACGACGATAAAGCGTTTTATACAAATTTGAAAAAAAAAAGCCTCCCTGGACCTCCCGGATGCTATCTACTTAACGCCTACTGCGTCAATTATAAAAACATGGAACATGTTTTAACCAAATTTAGTTGACTAGGACAAAAGATAGCCTCTGCGCTCAGTCACCTGATCAGGTGCACTGTCGTCAGATTTCAGATGCCCCATAGAACCTACCATTCAAATATCAGCTTTCTAGCTTAACTAGGACGGATGATATGGGGGGGGGGGGGGTGTCGCTATTTTCGTAACGCGATATCTGACTATTTTTCAAGGTCAATCTGGAACCGGTGAAAAATCGTCAACATGAGTGTAAATCAAACGGTGGAACTTGAGCCAATTTTTGTTCTGATCAATAGCTGATTCAATCGAAAAATCGGAAATCGAAAAATTGTATCTTGAGGTCTCACGCGATTAACACGCTATTTAAATAGATAAACACTATTCGCCCTACAACCGCAGAGCCAAAGTACCAATGCAGGTAAATGGAATTTTCGAATAATGGATTCAACGTTGAATCGATACCGAACATTTGGTTACTTTTTCTATGATATCAAACGCTGGGAGCAAATAGGTACCTACGAAACAAATTTTTATTTTTCAGCGAACACTTGGTGTAATTAATATAATGTTAATAATGCTATTAATTGTATTTGTAAACCGACGGTTGTAAGGCTTCTATGCCAATGCTAATTAAATTTTTTCTAAATAAAAAAAAAACACTTGAAGTCATACTGGTATAAGTATAAAAGTGAACCTTTGGGAAGATTTTGGAAATGGTTGCCCACATGCCCCAGACCCCCCCAATTTTATTGTGCTAATCTAATATCATTCAACGAGACCCCTTTTTGAACTGTCATGAAATCGGTCTTACAAGCTGTTTGTACAATTTGTACAAGCTGTCCGTTGGAAATCGCCGATTTTGGACTTATACCAGTATTACTCCGAGTGGTCTCCGAATTTTATTTTGGTACCACTATTCCTCCCAGCGTGCGACATAGAAATGCACAGGGTTTTGTTTTAAAAAGTTTGCTATGAATGCGGGAGTTTGGGTTCAGATTGAGTAAACACCCATATATGGGTGTTTACTCAATATTTCTCGATATATCGAGACATTTTTTCGAGCTCAGAGATACGTTTACCATTTGGATTGGGTAAATGTAAACTTATCAACAGTCTATTACCATTATTCAAAATCAATTTTTATGATTTTGATTAATTGATTTTGAATACTGCTCGATGTCAGTATTAGAGAATCCTACGAGTAAGCCTTCGAACTTAATAAGTTTTTTTTATAGTAAGAAACGAACAAACATGTATTCACACTGCTTATAATATAAGCAGTGTGAATACATGTTTGTTCGTTTCTTACTATATTACTTATTATTATTTATGTCAGTATTATTACTTCTTACTATATTATAGTACATGCGTAGATAGTTGCACTTATCTGAATGAATGAATGAAGGTGTAAATGAACAAGCATAATCATTATAGATAGTTTAAATATAAATACTTCCTTAAAGTTAAATGGTAGTGGTACGGAATTACCCCAGCACCAAGAAACAGGTTCAACTATGATAAATTTACACTTACCCTCCCACTTTCAGCTTTTTTGGCTTACTGGGACTTTCAATGAACTCGTAAAGCAACTTCAATTTACGTTCGAAACTATAAATTGACATTTCAGCATAAATTCGTGTATCTATCGATCAAAATATTTCACCTTAAATGTCTCTCTCCCGTTGAGACGATCCGTCGCACCTAAAGAAAAATTTGCCCATGAATCCGCGAAAAGCGGGAAAATTATCGTCGAGGGTGAAAATGGGTATGAACAAATCCCTTTTTAAGGACGCAGGAAGACCGGGGTGGATTGTTTTGTTGGATGAGAACCTCTACGCCCCGAACTAATGGGCTGTGAACTCTTTCAGCATTAATATTTATTAGATTTCGATCGGTCTTCTTGTTTTTATAACGGGTATTAGGGCCAACGATTCAGAGTGCGACCCTCTCGCCCGGAACTTTTCTTGTGCTCCAGCGCTTTCTTTGTTTTGACCGTTTTACTACAGTTTGTTTTGACGTCATCGGATGACGTTATTGTTGAGCGGAAGTGGATACGCCGATGGTGAATTCCCCCGCGAGTAAATCATAATCGAAAGTAAATTTTTCCTTCGAACTCATAAATCACACGAAGTTACAAATCTGCAAGGCCCTAATTATTCGAGAAAGTTGTGAAATTAGAGAATCACTTGGAAACTTTCATGGTACACTTTTGCAGTTTGTCCGAGGACATGACATTGTCACAATAAGGTTAAAAAAATGTACATATATCACTACCTAATTGCCTAATCTCTTGGTGTGATGTTCCCACCACCGCCCCTGACCGATTTTACTGATAACTAAATTTACTCTTCGTAGATCCCTCAATTTTGGTTTATAATCATCTATAATGAACCATTGGAATCGCCCAAGAAAAAAAAAATAAAATAACCCCACCTCAAAATTTGGTGTTTTACGTTTCAAGATACGTAGATTCAGATAATCGAATTTAAAAAAAATCCGTCCGTCCGCGGTACTTTGCCCAGTTAGCGTTTTGCTAAAATGACGAAATTTGGTTTTGAAACCAAATAAACGTAACCCCACAATGATCGTTGAAACTTTTCATAACCCTAGGTCAATGGGAGGGAGTCCAAAACCAATTTTGAAAAATTCATATCTCGAAAAATTTAAATAGAGCGGTTCACATTTGAAAAGTGTTTAAGTTTTAGAATTTTTTAAGACCAGCCGTTCGTTTACAATGATGGCTCAAAGTTGGAGCAGATCAAAAGTCGTCAACATGAGAGTGAACCATGCGGCAGCCTGTAGGGTCAATGATCATACTGTCCCAGCTGCTTCGAACAGCACAGGGTTTTCAAATATCGAGTTAATTAATATTAATCATGTTTAAACAATAATTATTATAATTTACAGAGTTGTTTCTGTTGGTCTTCGGGTAGAGACGGATGGATCATATCAGCAATGTGTTGCTCCATCAATATCAGCCCAAAAGTCAATTTGTTTGAATTTCAGTAACAGTCAACTGTTGATGACTGAATACATGCGTCAATATCTCCTGTTACCTACAGCACTGCAGTATCAGCAGTGGCAGTTGTATTTACTTCAATTTTAGGTAGATTTCCGGTGTAGAGAAGGTACGGGAGTGAGCAGAGTACACTGCCCTGTGGTAAATCTGCAACCATTTGTTCTGAAATGATTTGACGGGGTTCTTCGTTTCGCTAACGTAAGCGAGCGTCCAGACTACTAATTGTACGCATTCAAGATTAATGAGATACTTTTATATCTTCTAGTCGGTACAGAACCGGTACCGTTGACTTGCACCACGCTCAATCCCTAGTTTATCATAGTGACAGGGATTTAGTGAGAGAACCTGAAAATGCCATTACGCACGCAATATTGCTCCTTAATTCTTGTACTGCCTAAAATTTTCGGAATGTCCCTCCCATTTCCTCTAGAAAAAAAATAAAAGCACACAGAATGAGATAGGAGTGCGTAGAGTTGAGTAAATCGAGTAGATGGTGAAGATAGGGCCTTGATGGATCGGCCCTGTCTAGGCCACATGAGCCACACATATACGACCCCTCCGTCTTGTAGTCTTTTTTTCTTCTTCTTTTTCATCTTCTCCATTCTATATCCCCGTCTCTCTCCTTTCCACAAAGTATTTATACCTCTGAAACTCAAGAAGTATCCCTTTGTCGATCGGTCCGGTGATATTCCGAAATGAGCGTTCCTTGCTCACACATTCTTTATTTCCCAGATATCGGCCGCGGATAACCGTTTGGGAGTTGGATTCTCCTTTTATAGTCGAGAAGGGCATTTCTCTTCTGTCATGGAGGACCCTCCTGATGCGGATGTTTAATCTCTCAATCGACCTACGGATTTTCGTTAT